>JANHGB010007705.1:5572-29572 GCA_026283785.1 Coracopsis vasa
CATATGCCAATTCAAGTATCTGCAGGTATCTAATGTGTGAAGTTTATTTAAAGCACATAGAATAAAATAAATGGCTTTTTATGGTTTGCCTACACTTGATGTCCTTCACATTTCTATAGTCTGTGCTAAAACAAAGCTTTGCTGTTTCTCTCCTTTTGTAAACATTTGAGTCTGTCCTTCACGAACATTTTATCCTGATATTGTTTCCTCCTATCTCAAAGCCAGCAGAATAGTGAGAATCATCCCCATAAATCCCAGTGTTTCACTCTGGCCTGCAACAGCCAGTGGGAATAGTCTGGTGGGAAGCAGGAGACACCATCTAGCTGTACGTCCTACATGAACCTTGCCATACAGGAAGGCTGGGTCTGCTCCTGAAGAACTGCAGCACCAGTTGGGAGCAATGGCAGATTTCTGGTTAATTTGTAAAGCTGCTTCTGCAAGTGGGAAGTGGACTCATTTATAAGTGAGAGTAAAGGGATGATGGCCTTCTGGCAAGTGGAGACCAGTGTGCTGCACGCCCCATCCCATGCAACATGTTAGCTATCCACTGCTGGTGAGGAAAGCAAGGCTTAAGAGTGAGTCTCCTAAAACTAGTGAGAAGAAAACAGAGGTAAAATAATTCTTCTTTATAAAGACTCTCTCTATATGTGCAAAATCAGACTACCTCTCACCATCAGCTGCTCTGTATCCTCAAATGTGCGTCTCCCACTTATGAGAAGACCTGCCTGAGGCAGCATCATCTGAATTGGCTGCCGATTCCAGGCTCCCCAGCTTGGTAAGCTGACTTGAATTACAAAACAAAATCCAGTCTAGCGATTTAATGAAATTTTAGGAGGATACTTCCAGGCTTTCCTTCAGGCATTGTTTGCACCTCCTGCACAGGCAGAAATAAAGCAAGATAACCTCATGTCATCCTGCACAGTGGTGAAATGAGATCCGGGCCCACAGCTATGAGCCTGGGACCGGGGCAAATTGCTGCACATGCAAGAAGGAGAGAGCAGTAGTAACCCTCTTTTTCCTCAGAGCGTTCAGGTCTGTAGGTGAAAGCTGCTGTACAAAACTAGATATTATTACCGGCTGGGGATGCTGCCTCTTGCTGTTTCACGATGACCACAGTGGCTGACTGCTTTTGGGAGCAAGGCAGAAGGAAAAGTACTACTTCCAGGGAAAGGAAGATGTACGAATGAATGACACATGCCATCTCAATTGCATGTCCTTGCCAGCAAACTAATGAGATGAGAGTAACCTTCTGGGACACAGAGCAGTGGAATCCACCTGCAAAGGGATACACCACAAGGACGGGCATCCCTGGGGCATCCAGGCTTCTTCACATGAAGAGCTTCATTACAAAATGGACAGGCTGACACAGCAATTAAGTCTGTATGTCTGGACACATCTCACACAGGCTTTTAGCTGTGACTTGCTCATGGGAAAGGCCCAGGGCAGGAGATGAACGCCGTGGGGAAGGGACACCTGCCACCCCGCATAGGCTGTGAGAGCTGAGGTCAGCCCTGCGTGTCAGTTGCTATTGAGTTTTCCTCAGGCTCATATTTAATGCATGGGATGTATTTTTAATGGCTTAGACGTGTGAACAAATCGTGGCCTTGATGTTCCAACACGGGTGTGTGAAGGAGCTTCCGACCTTCTGCAATGGATGCAGTTTTAGTTTAATAGTTAACATAAAGCAGGATGGAAGACATGAAGCATTCTATTAAGACATTTGATAATAAATTGGAAAGTGCTTTCCCAGTGCTTTACATAGTTATTCTCTCTGCTGATCTATTTAGCCAACACATGTAATTCTGAGCTACAAAGTTGTATTCCTGCTTTCGTAAACATACTTACATAAAACTGAATAACAACACAGTCTATTTATTGCTAAAATGTTAGTAGGAAATTGGAAAAGGTATAAATACAATTCATTCCTGGTGATCTCCTGCCCCCTGAAGGCACTGTAAGGCTCCAAATCTTGCTCAGTTCACAGCATCATAAAACTGAAGCAATAAATGTCACTCCTTTCTTGATTGTGCATTAGGCCAATCAGCTTTTTATTGCGAATAAATAGGCCGTCATGAAGGCATTGCTCTGTTTACTACTAGGGCATGACTTTGGCTAAATGGGGGGCCAGGGAGGAAGGAAATCTTATTTTTAAATAACAAAAAGGGGAAACAAAATCAAGGGAAAAAAAGGTGCAAAAGCTCTCCAAGGTCTCTGCACTTGCTCTTTCATGCTGTAATGCCCTGATGTACGCAGATGATTGTGTGTCAATGCGCATTAATATCTGCTGTGCATTATCATATTATCCCTTATGTGCGCTTTCACAGGCTGGTGAGCCCGGCCTCTCCCAGCCATGGGGGTACACAACGAAGTGGTGGCTTCCCCTTGGAGCACCTGCACCTCCCACAAAGCATCAGAAGTGGGGCATGATCTTTATAACACCCTGTATTACAGCAAGAGCACAGAGCAGTTCTGAAGCCATTCCTTCAAATGCAAATAAAGGTGTGTGCTCAGAATGCTGCTACATTTTCCTGCCTAGGACTGAAATTCACTCACAGCAGAGGAATAAAAACCCGAAATCCCTGGGTTCATTTGCTCCCCTGTTAAACCAGGCACACAACATGCTCTCTGCTGCGCTGTCATGTGTATATGTGGTCTATGGACATTTCCTGAACATAGAGAGGGATGCTGTGGATGTCTCACACAATGCCCAACCCTTATAACATGCACAGGTCAACACTACCAGAGTCCACAGCCACACAACCTTGATGCCAGCCAAGCCGCTTCCCCACACATCCTCTAGATGTCCATATAGATGTTCAATTCACCTGCTCCATCCTGGGTGTGCCATTTTAGCCTCCAAGCCATGCAGAAGGAAGGCAAGTGAGGACCATCTCCTTGCTGCCGTCAGGTACTGTCCCCAAACTCCCCCCAAGCCCCAGCACATGTGCAGTCACTGCAGCTCCTCCCCACTGCCCAGCAAACAGGACCAGCTGCCAGTCAGCTATAGGTTTTCTCCCTGCTTCCATAGTCCTCTATCCTTTCCCGGCCCATTCTCCCAGCCTTCTCTACCATGACCACCCACCATTCTATGCCTTCATGCCTCTCATCCACACACCACATGCTGAACCTAGGCACAGGCATCTTGGCCTTGGAAACCTAACAGGAAAATCAGGCCATTTTGAGCCACACACTTAAGATTACTGCTACTTTAAAAAGAAAAACCCAACAACCCTCTAATGTTGACAGACTGATGATGTGACTAATTTGCGAAGACAAATGACAGCTCTACATGCTTTACAATCCTTCCTCCCCTTAAACTTTAGCAGAATTTGTGCTTTCTCCTACAGGAGCTTGGCATCAGGATAAGACAAGAAACCCCCCCAGAATCTCAGAAGTTATTTTTGGCTTTTCACAAATCAGTGTTTCCTCTGAAGCAACTGAAGCAGTCAGTAGGCCAAATTCTGCTTTTAGTATCACAATTTCCAAGTTATTCTCTTGCACTCCGTGAACGATTGTGCTCCAACAGAGTCCATTCTCCCTTCCACCAGCGAAAGGCTCCACTGGCTACTGAGACGTTACTGCACGGTTATGATACAGGGAAAGAACTTTAGTTTCACTGAAGTAAGTGGAATAACTTTTATTGACTTCCACAAGCTGGAAGTTCACCTTCTGAAACAAAATCCCAAGTCTGGATCAGCATCTGAAAAGAGGAGCACAAGGGAAAAAAATCTATAAACTTTATGACTGTGTAGAGTATTATCCCCTGGACACAGAGTGAGTTTTACTGTAATTGCAGAAGATAACAAACGTCTGGTTTATTACAAAACCAAACGTTAGGGATCCTAGGTTTTGGATACGATGGATGTGTCGTACAGGGTCCCTAAAAGACTTACTTGAGTGAGTAGTACAGACGGAACACAATGTGGGTTTGCATTTATCTGAGAACATTTAGAGCTGTGATATATAGTGTATATGACAGACTTCCTCGATGTATAGAGAAAATATTGCCAATTTCTTTGTGTAGGCTGAATTATTTACCAGAGTGTTCCAAAGTGTATTGGCAATAAAACACTATGAAATATAAGTAACTCCAGACAATCTTGGGTTATGTTAAAACCATTTTTTTTTTTTAAAGAATGTTATTAAGAAAATAAATCCTGAGAATCTGGAAAGGCAGAACTTTCTCAAATGAACATAAGCCTCTGAAGGATTTCATTGACTCAGTGGATGGAAAGGTCAACTTCTCCAAACCATCACCCTAAGGGAGTCAGGAATCAGTCTCACTTCAAAATTAAATAGGCTGTTTTGGCACAGGATGAAGGCTCAAAGATGGGAAAGCAATTTTGTGAAACTTATCTGACTGGGAAAAACCCCTGTTTTTAACTAAAACCAAATATAATGTATGTAGAGTAAGAAGTTTCACCAGATGTCCAAGAAAGCCGTGATTTTCCCAACTTTCTAGCCAAGCCACTAGTAGTGCATTCAATTTAGAAGAACTTGCTGCTTGTTCCTGCCTCCTACTTTGGAAGACTGGGCCACAGGGTTTCTTAGAGAAACCCTTCCCTTCCCTTGCTCTTTCTGCAGACTCATTGCTGAAAAAGAGGAAGCACACATAGTTTTGGCTTGACTTAAGGTCTTTTACAAGTCAGTAGGGATCTTCGGGACTACGGTTGCAGACAAAGCCACTTTTTCGTCTGGGCTAGTTTTAAGTTGAAATTGTGCACTGAAAGAGTCCTACAATCTCTCAGTAGCTTACCAGTGAGAAACCTGATAGGAGCTGTGGCATTCATGAAATGCTCACCTGTGGACTGTATTTTTTGAGTCTTACACGATGTCTAGACAATGGCTGCTAATAAGCCTCAAGCTGTCACTTAAGCTGGAACCACTGCAGCTTTGTTCTTATTTGTGCTGTGGGCAGCAATTCAAGGTAGGAATTTGTATTTTGTTAGCTTTCCCACTTTCATTCCAGTTCACATGGCCTTTCTTTCCACAGCCCAAATGAAGGAACATAGCCAGGTTCATGTTCTCATATTCACCTTCCACACCCCAGGCAGCAGAGCTGGCTGACCACCCTCTTGTAAAAGCCACCCCTTCTCAGAGCAGGCTTAATAATTAAAATATAACACATAAGTAGGCGTCATATTGTGTTTCCTAACATTCCTGATGTTTTGTCTTTCATTGCAAATCTTTCATGGACCAATTTCCAGTTGCTCAGGCTACTTTTTTACAGTAGTGCTGACTCTTAACCCACTGCATGGTATCTCTACAGGTATTGCAACACGGCATCGCAACAGTGACAGTGGAAGTCAGCTGCTTTCTTTTTATTCCAAAACCTTTGAACCCCAGAACATGTACCAAATGATACATTAACAGTTCATGGAACAAAAGCTGAGCTAATTTCTGGGCAAGCACTGGAGGTACCTATTACGAGGATGGTGCTAATATAGGTGACACGGCTGTAAGAGGAAGCGTGTAAGCTGCTTGGTTGTGCAGTGCAGAGATTGCGTGCTTTAGTGCCTTTACTTTCCTCTGTAAACCCCTGCCTGGACTGTTATTAGACATGACTCCTAAGCACCACATGAAGATTTATGCAGCAGCAGCTTCACTTCATGCCTTAGGTATGATCTGAAGTTAAGCAGAAATTGCAAGATTGTGGGGTTTTTAATTATTTGATTCCATTTCTGAGCTTATTTGCACCACAAGCCCAGGGAGTATGTTTAGGCATTACAAGTAGTCATGAGTGAAGAGAAAGGAAAGCAGAAGAAAATGGCAATATATCTACTGCATAATGCTCGGGACACTGCAGATGTTAAAGGAGCTCTTTGTTTCTGCATCTGGAACAAGTAGGTCACACATAGTTATTATACACACTGCTGAACATGAAGCAGCCAATACCCGTGTAATGTATGTGAGCTTTCAAACTACCTTTTAGTACTTTGTAGTAGTACAGCATCTTATTTGCAGATGCTCTGGTTGAGAGCAACTGACGGAAGGGGGAAGGGACCCAAAGCTGACTGACCTAATTGCTGGGCGGATTGAGAAGCTGGCAAAATCATTAGTTTCTTTTATATGTTTTCTTTCTATAGTATAATAAAGATAAATATTGATTGCTAGAGCAATATTGATTGTAGGGGTCGCTGCAGATGGCAGCTGCATGATTTGTACAAATATCTCCCATGTACAGTGTCTCTTATTTGCATGAGAAAGCAGTTTCACCATCCTCATGTGTTTCAGACTGTTCACTTGCCTTATAGGAGCATTTACCCAAACTACATATATCAGTGATTAGCAGTGAAATATGAAACAAAGGACTGAAACAGTTCATCTTCTTAATACATTTTATGTGTGTGTATCTGCTGTGGATAAGTGGAGTTTATTGTCCTACCCATGCGGAAAGAAGAGCAGGACACAAGGGACCTGCTGTAATTATGCTGCCACCTCGCTTGGGAATACCACACAGCTGCACAGCATGCCTGAGACCGATGCTCCTTCCTTCACCCACTGATCTAGACACTGAACATGCCAAGTTCCTTTACTCAGGCCCGGATGCCTCCCTCCAAGGTCCAAGCTTCGGGTCATCAAGGACACAGTGTCCCCACAGAGTGGCTTCAGCATCTTTTACCGAGCTGAACCTGCCTGGTGGGATCCTTGCCCACTTGCAAGAAAAGGAAAAGGCTCCTTCAGCATGGGCCAGGCTTGTAAGGAGGGAAAAAAGTTGCCTACCACAAGCACGCTGCCTACGGCAGAGCACAAAGCCCTCTGCTCAGCCAAGGAAGAGTCTTTGGGGCGTGTGGGAGCAAGCTGCAGGAAGCAGCAGGGGTATTTAAACCCCTTTTTATCATGGGTTCAACCCCCTGAGTGGCCCATTTCAAGGTCAGGCCCCTCCTGCCAGGGATACCACTGCCTCCCTTTTCTACGTGCAACCTCTAGCTGGGAGGAAGAGGAAGGCAGAGGAGCAATCTGCAGAGATGGCATCCTCACTTCCTTAGATGATGCCAGGCTGCAGGGAAAGTACTCTCTTCCAAGCACATCATACATCTGTGTGTATCTGTCTTATAGCTAGCAAACTGCATCTCATTCTGGGCAATGCTGCACTTTGGGACTGCTGCTGGCTGACCTGCTGATATTGAAATTCAAAGGAAAGGCATGCATATTTAACCCCGATTCATCATTTTGACTTTGATTAACTGTATAAGTCAGAGGTTTGCAGGCTTTAATCTTGTTTAAGAAAATACTCCTGTCCTCTCAACTATTTGCGTTTTCCAACAGGAAATTCAACAAAAGAGTTTTTCCTATTATTTATCTCCTTCTACTTACTTGGACACACTGTGGACCTCTGAAATAGCTGCCCAGTATCTATCCAAACCACGGCCTGTCCAGTGTAGAGTGCTCTTATTTCCTCAGTGGCCCATAAAGAGGAGATTAATACTGGAATGCAGGTTTCTGATGTGGTTATGCACTGACACTAAGCCACTTCAGTAGATGAGCAGGCACTCCATTTGGTGAGTACTATTTATATACAGTGAGTGAGTATTTCATAGATGCTTTCTGGAAGATCTTAGAAATACACCATGGTTCAGAATGTTACGCTTCATTTTTCATTTCCTTTTAAGTGTATCTCTCGGGGTGTTGAGTAGCCCTGTCTTAAAAAAATCAATTAATCCTTAGCCAGCTCAGAAATAAAACCCAAAGTAAGCAACACCAAATGTCTGATTTACCAATAGATTGCAATCCCGTGCTAAAGAGCATAGCCACTGCCCTGCTTTAAATATTCATGAAACCCACTGGTGCAAAATGCATTAAAGGTGGGAATAATGCCAGTAATACACGATCCTCTAAGTGACAAGAAGCTTTCACGTATTAAAGTAGCAAGATGTTAAAGACTTTCAACTGAACAGTCTTTGTTTTTAACCTAGAGAAAGAGATTCACTAATGGAATGCCAAATTGCTTTCACTCTCGTGATATTAGGCTGCAGCATAGGATAATAATACATGTGTGCTTTACCATGGTGTGGAAAACCTGTTATTACAGTGGGTTCTTTTCTGCCTTTTCTTCATACTTTCCAGAAAACATTCACACACATATCTTACTCCTTTGAGTAGTCTTCTATGTGCCCACCCCCCCCCCATCAGAATCCCAGGAGTCTAGCCATTAACAGAATGGTTTTACACAAATAAAAAGATTTCAAAATCCTGGTGACACGGTACAATAGCACAATTCAGCTGAGTGACAACTGGAAATGAATAACAGAGATAAAGAAACAAAGAAAGAAAAAAGAAAGAGTTAAACCAGAGACAAGGGACCACAAAGTAACAGACTGTGGCAATGCAGAGTAATGTTAATTGTCGCTTTAAATCATCAGCAGCCCAACCACATCTGCTATCACACCTGTGCTCTCTTCTCTGATCTACTTTGGCACCCTAGAAATATTAGGCGAACAGCCAGCCTCGCATCTCCAGCTCTCTGCGGTCTGGCTCAGCTACCGGCTTGCATCTCTTTTACCTGGAACGGATCAGGCACTGACTCCGCACTCTCAAACTGGTCCTGATTGATAGGGGACACTGCCAGTAGCTGGAGCTGGGCTTGGCATCCCATACCAACAGGTCCTATAGACACCAGGAGGCACTGACCCCATTTGGATTACACAAACCTCATCAGTCAGGTGAGATGCCTATAGGAGCCCTGCTTACATCTGAAATTTGGTCCACAAAAAAATAGCAATCAAATAATAAACCAAAATGTCTTTTCCCACTTAATCTATGGATATTTTCTGCACACCAAATCTTGGCAGGGGGACTGGGAGAATATGTCTGTCTGGTGCCAAACATGGAAATTCAATTAATGTACATTTGAAAGAGGGATCTAGGACCTCCATACATAGTCTGCTTTTATTCTAGAAATAAGAATAACAAAGAGCTAACACCCAGAAGGCTCATTTTTTAGAAAGACGTTTATCCAAGACTAATCAGGGGCAGGGACAGGAAATCAGGACTCTGTTATGGCATATGAAGTTGTTTACTTCAAAGCAGACCTCTAACAGGCTTTACATGGTCTTTGTACTTCTGGTTGGAAATCTGCTTTCCTGCCTTTTAACAGTCTGTCTAGTAGCATATTCCTAGTAAATGCCCTTCCCTGCTTTCTGCCCTGAGAAGCCTCTTCCCTGTCAATAAAGAGTGAGAACTTCAGCTTCTGCAGTCATTACGCTGCTTCATATAAGCCAAGTTGTTTCAGAAGGGAGGAATTAGATAGTGCAAAAGCTGCAGTGGGAACATTATTGGGGTAAGTTGGATCAGGCTTTTTTACCAAGCTATTTCTGGAAAAAAAATAAACACCGCTACTCAGTGCTTATGATTAATAATGTTATCTTGCAGCTAATTTTATTCCTTGCCCCTCTCTTCTGCCTTCCAATTTGGAAGTGCACTTAATTATGAAAACATGAGCACTAGACTGTGAATTTTGATATATTAATTTTACCATGGTTTGGTTTCTACACTGCACCACCAAAACTACCAAGGACAGCCGGTCAAGGAGACAATGAAAAACCTGACACCTGCGGTAATTTTCTTAAGCAAAGTCAACATTAAGCATTTCTTCCACACAAATCTCATTACGTTACTGCAAACCTATAACCATGATGCATCGTGCTCCTGTTCAACACCACAATTTCTTTCGATGACTGGAGCCAGAGCAAGGCTTCTGTGGTCTGTTTACTTGGTGTTTTTTAAATGCTAGAACCAGAGGTTATTAAAATCCTGGCAAGACTAAACCAAGATGAGCACAAATGGATGACCATGACCATATTCCTAAGCTTCTTCACCTACTAGCAGAAATGTTCATGATTTCATGCCTGACCAACAGTGCATGGATTCCTCGCCTGGATGAGATCAGCTGTCCAACACTGGCACAATTATCATGTTCACCATTCATTCATTCATTGGCTCCTCTCTGCTCTGTTCGTACCCTCCAAGTTAGAGTTTAGCAATGCTGCTTTACTGACATCTCACTCTCCAGCCTCTGCATTTATCCTTTAGCTACCATTACCCCACAGCTTCAGAAGACACATCATTCAGACCACAGCTCTAACATTTGCATGATTATTTTGTTGTCTCTCAAAATGTGTATAAATTCCTTAGATAGAAATATGAGGCTCAGCATTAAGGCAGTGTTAGAAGTACAGCTCTGTGAATAGTGGCTTTTTCATCTACCGGCTATTCCAAAATCACAATGAAATTATTAGTTTAAGGTTGGCTTAATTTCCATGTTCGCATAGTTTCTCGGTAAAATGAAAAAAAATTACATTTTGAATAGATAGAATTAGTTCCTTTCAGCTTATGTGGTTAAGGTTTAAAATAATAAAAAATAAAACCAACCTTGAATACTTCT
Source organism: Coracopsis vasa (assembly GCA_026283785.1). NCBI lineage: Eukaryota > Metazoa > Chordata > Aves > Psittaciformes > Psittacidae > Coracopsis > Coracopsis vasa. The sequence goes on from JANHGB010007705.1 coordinate 15,957, forward strand.
GAAAGCATTTTTATAGAATACAAACTAAACTAATTTCCATTGAGAAAATGTCTAAATGTACACTCTAATTATTTCAAACATTTGAGGCTTAGGTCGTCAACTCCAGCAACTAGGAAAAAGCGAGACAGATTTCCCAGCGCTTCTAATGCCATATATGAATTAACATGATCATAATACTAATGATACTTTTTAACCGGAAAAGCTTTAGGTCAATTATTTTTCCCAATTCTATTTTTATCGAAGTGTAAAGCTGTAAAAGCCCAGATGGAATAACATAAGTTATAACAGCAACAAAATGGATAACTCTGTTTCTAGACTTCATGTTCCAAAATTGTAAAACAGACTGGTTTATACATTTTTTCAGGGTAATAACCACCTCAATCACTTGGTGATGAATCTCTGGGTGCAGAAAATTGAATAGCTAATATTTGTAATGCTTTCTAAACCACGGTACCTTTAGATAATACAACATTCATTAAAATAGAAGAATAGACCAAATTACTGTACCAAACATCCTCTGCATCTTCGTCACACTCTGCCCCAAACTGGCAAATGTCACAGGTCGATGTCTCTTTTTGATTGGTTTCACCTGAGCCTTCATTGACTGTTTGATGGAAAGCAGAAAAATATACATTAGTAAAGACAGCACTGTAGCAAAGCACTTCTCTCTAGAAAAATCTATTTACTGCGTCAGCTTAATGCCTTGCTCACAAAGTTGATGGCTGGCCAACAGACAGTGTTTCTGAGTGGGACCAGCACAGAGATTTCCATGTTGGTCTGTGATAAATTCCCTGAATATTATGGAGTTAGAAAGGAAACTGGAGAAAGAGCCTTCTTCTTCCTATTCCATTTAAACAGTGACCCCTTCAGCAGCCCGGAAAGGTTCTGTCACCATTAAGCCTCACTGCTTTGCTCTCTGGGAAAATAATGGAGGTATACTGATAGCATCACACTCTGCCTTATGTCCTGTACCAGTGAAGGCCTTGAGATGGATCCCAAGGGGATGCTTTCCTCGAAAGTGTTTTGAAATCACCTGCTGTGTGGTGCAATCTAGCCCATTCCAAAGCAAAACATTTTTCTCTTCAGAAGCACAGCTATGAGCCGCAAGGACTAGTTATCTCTGGCAGGGAAGATTTAGTGCCGTCCAGAGGAGGAGATGATCACCAGCATAGGTTAAATCTGAAACCCAGGAAAGTCAATGCCTATGTCTGCAGTTGTGTAAGGTTTGTATCTGGCCCTCAAGTCAAAAACATGAAGGCACTAAGAGGAAAATAGAAATATGGGTGTAAGAGGACTGTAAAAATATATCAACAGACGAGCACTGAAAAAAAGAAAGAGCCCACTAAGGTGGGCACCAAGAGGAGCGGTTGTTAAAAGATCCAAAAGAAACATCACCTGCATTTGTATTGAAGTATATAAGCACTTTTTGATATCTTTTGAAAGATGCTGCTTTCTAGCAAGACACTGTACCTAGCGCTATCCTTCTGTCAGTTACAGAATAATTAAACCAACCAGACTTTAAGTATCAGTCAGCTTTAACTGATGTTGTTATCTGCATAAACAGCCTCTGTAGTGTAATCCTTTCATTCCTCCTTCTCCTGGAGTCAGAACTGTGGTGCAGGCTCATAGCACATTTAGGTCCAACCTCCCAAAGCTGGTAGACACGCAGAAGCGTGTCAGTAGCCCCAGTGACATTGTTGGGACAAATCACCTGCCTGATGTATATCCACTGCATGGGACCATTCACCCAGGTGTTACTGGTTAGCCAGGTAGTTAAGGCTTTGAATAGGCTGCTTTTGTTATTTACTAAAGAAAGGGAAAGAGTCCCAGGCCTTCACAAAGCTGTTGGAAGAGAAAGGGCTTTTGTCCCTAAAATGTCCTAATGCCTGTTTTTCAACAAACTTGCTTTCTTACCCTGGACAAGTTATTTAACCTCTGTCATGTTTCCCACTGTGTAAAATGGGAATAACACCATTTTCTGCCAACATCATAGAATATGGAAACAAGTATATTAAAAGATTACTATATGCTTAGATACTACAATAGTACAGACTACAGAAATACCTAAGGTAGACAGTTTGTCTAAGAAGTTTCTTTCCTGAGGCTTCTTCAAAGGAAGAGCTGGTATGGAATCACAGAATGTCTTGGAAGGGGCCTTAAAAATCACCTTGTTTCAACCCCTTGCCACAGGCAGAGATGCCTGTATATTTAGGTATGTGCTACGCTGCAGCAATTTCTAGTCATGCTTGAATTTAAACTATGTTAAATTGAAAACAATTCACCTATGATAAGCATTCTGATTATCCTAAAACAAACAAAAAAAGAGGGTTTTGACCTCTTTGTACAAGTTTGCTCCCCTTTATATCCATAAAATTCATGTCCAAAAAACCAAAGGGGAAATTCAGAAAACATATACTGGATTTTTGTTCTACTGCATTGTCAGGCTTTGCAAGGAGGCTCTGAGCTGTGTTTTTGGTGTTTCCTTAAATGACTGAGGAACTCTTTAGGCTCACATTTATATAAGAGGTGAAGGATGTATGAGGATAGACAAGGTGTCCAAGTGCCATGTCCTCACACCATCAGCATCTCCATGTGCTGCCTGTGTGATCCCAACCCAACAGCACTGTGAGGCTCCTGCTGCTGTACAGCTCCTCCCCGTTCCTCTGCAGCTGCATCCGGCCCTGTGTTTTTCACTAAGTTTCATTTACATTTTAAATACAGAAATCTTTTCTACTAAGGAGAAAACTTTGACAGCCAATCTTGACAGGGGGTTTCCATTGGTTAACATATTAGGCACAACACGTAATGAACGACTATATGCAAAGGACAATGGGACCTATGGGCAGAAGACTTCTTACAACAGCCAAGCATTTCTCACCTACCAGGAATACAACAATCACTCCACTTCAGGAGGGTGAGAATATATGGAAAAGAGCTATAATTTCTTTATTTCGTTATTCTGCAAATCACTTCCCTTGCATTTCCTTTTAATTAAAAGCATATGCCCTATTTTTTCCCTCCCTGTAACGTTTCAGCAGGTGTGGTGTGATCAGGGCTTCACAAGGTTCCACATCACAAGCCCAGTAAAATAGCTACTTCCATCATTAAAGGAAAGCATTTGAAAGGTTCAGCATGTTGAAGTAACTGATTTAGATAAGACCATCCATACTGAGGCACAATGCAATTCATAATTTCTACTAGAAAATAATAGGTCACTCCTTCATATTTCTCTGAAGAAGCTCTGCATCCAGCGATCTACAGTCAATGTTCATGTTGTCATTAAATGTCCAAGCATGCAGCAGTCTTGATTAAAGGAAGACAGCTGTTTATCTCTCTCCCTCTCTGTTTTCAGATAATAACCACAGATAACATTATCTTTACATTTCCTTGAGGTGCTTTTTCTCTCCCTGCACAAGCACACACACTGGCATATGCACCCGCACCCAGGACTGACACACAGGACTTGTTTTCTTCATGCTGTGCAGATAAGTGCTTTGATAAACCCAGACATCTCAGAAAGAGTTATTTTCCCAAAATTTCCTGCTGGTTTTTAGCTTGAGGTCTAGTGAATGTTCATTTTCTAAGGTGACTCTTTTTCCTTTTTTTTATTCTTCTTGCTGCACTTGCTGATTTGCACTTGATTTCATATCCCAACTAAGAAGAAAAATGTTAGCAAAAATAATCTAGTTTCTGGATTCCTCTTCTAAGAATAAAAGAAGCACAATTCTCTTTTTTCTCACGCACATTATGTAGTTATCATACTAGCAACTGTTGAGGTTTAACACCAAAACCTTGTAGGAACATAGCAGGGCTCCAAGGAAGCTAATCACTGAAGCCCACCATGCAACTGAGATGTTAAACTGCAAGTTCCTATTTGTATTAGCAAGATTAGCAACTTCCAGAGTTCAAGGAAATGTGCTAACATGGGTTAGAAGGTCACTAACATTACCTGAAAGTCACTTCAGGGACTACCTCTATCTCCTAAGCAATACAAATTCTTTAGCTGGGAAGACACCACACACAATTTACAGAGTCAATGGGCTGTGGTAACCACAACAGCTCCTGTTTTAATCATTTGGTCCTTTTCTGGCCTCCTCACTGCACTCGCATCAGATAGTTGTGGTTTCAAGAACCTGTATTGCTTGCAAGTCTCATGGGAAAGAAACCATTTTCAAGACATTTTCTTTGTTTCCACAGATGAAAAAACAGACTGAAAGTATCACCAGTAAATTGGTCTGACTCTGTGCTTATCTCCTGCAATATCAGAAGAAAACCAGAAGTCCTAAACTGTCCTCCTGATGTAGACACAATCTGACTTGACTCCTCATGGTGGGACATCTTTGCTATTGTTGAAAGAAAAACAAAGCTTGCCCTAGCTCATCCTAACACTTGTTTTTAGCTATAAAAATCTAGACAATAACAAAAATCATGTCGAGATAAGGGTTGATGGCCATTTTTGTATTTTGGAATGAAAGACAAAGTGCAAATTAAAATGAGGAGAAGAATGCTCTTCCGAGCAGCTGAGGTGATCTCGCCACATGCTTCAGTTCCAACAGGAGTGCTCTGGGCAAGTGACAAGGGAAGTGGACGAAGTGATAAAGCTCTGAGAAACCAGGGCAGAGAAGGCAAGAGAATTTACTAAATGTGTTAGGACAAACACTACCTGCACCTCTACCAAATGGCTAAAGCAACTCACAAACTCGACCAATAAAAGCCTAGATGCTGCAAGTGACTTCTCTCTAATCAATAAGTCTTTTTTTCCTGGAAGCATTAGCTCAGTCAAAACCTACAAAGTGAGAAAAATGAAGGGTGTGAAACAGGAGGTCGACTCACGAATGACTCTGCTCTTGAAGCCTGGCAGAGGCTCAGAACAGCATTACGGTCAAAATGAAAAGAAAATGGCCTGCCGTACCGGTGATAAATCCAAACTCTGACATGCCTTGTTCTGCTTTACTCCTGCTGCACGGCTCCATCTCAATAAATACAAATTTGTTCTCTCTCACACACACAAGCATGCTGGGGAAATGACTTATCACACAACAAAAGAAAAGAGGGTCTCTGCCCAGCATGACCCGACTCAGAACTTCTTAAGCAGACCTGAAATATTCTTCTTCATGCCAATGGGCATTTGATCTGTTTCTCTGTATTACCATAGGCCAGCCCTTGAAACCATCTTTCTGCTGTCACTGAGCAGGTTACTTAAACAGCACCAGCATTGTGCCATACCTGAGCTGGCTGCCCAGGAAACTGTACCATCTTTCCAGAGTTTATATTGCTTCAGGTCCCATCTGGGGTACCTCCATGCTGCCATTCTCCACCAAGGGCTGGAAAAGGTTAAATTCAGTGTGACGCAAACACCTAGCAAGGCTTTTCGAAAGGAACTAGATGTATCCAGCAAGCTCATGCAATGCTGACAAAATGTGCTCTTATCTTCTTGCTAAACACCATGTAGATACAGCCTGGCACTGTTTTGATGCCAGTCAGACTCAATTTGCAGTGTCTTCCATATTTCTACTGTGACTCTCATGTTATATTTTTCCTTAAAATCACAGCCAGTGGCGTTATATATCATTTAAGTATCTCAATGTATAAGGATCTCAGCTTCTATGTATACATGTTTCAATGTATAAAGATCTCAGCTTCTACGTATATGTGTCTGGAAGGTATGTCTAAGCTTTAGGGCTGTGGAGAAAAAGTTTGTGAGTGTCATAAATACATAAATACCAGAAATCATAATTTTATATTTTTTAAAACCTAATTCTGCTTCTGAAACAACTCACTCTTATGCAAGACCCTGTGCTGAGCTTCCAGCACCTTGTGCTCTGATCCTGCCCTGAATACAGTCTAATAAGTGCAAGAAAACAGTGTCTGGGAAGTGCCCTGAGTTCTGTAAATAACTAGTACAAAAACTGTTTCACAGTATTAGTAAGAGCTGCTGCTTTCTCTAGCTCAATCTTTCTCTTTACCTCCTGTCTTGCTTCCTGGCATGCCTTCCTTCCCATTCGCTTTTGGCTTCTTCCATTCCCAAAATTTTCTGTTGCAATTACCCTAACAGAGAGCCCAGCACTGAGCAGCTCTGCAGACAAGGTGTTACTGTTGTGAGGAGAAGCACGGGCCGCCTGCCTCTCACTTTGCACAGCTCAATGTCTTGGAAACCTTAGAAGCCTCCTCCATCTGTCACCCAGTGCAGGGGCTTGGAAGCCTCCCCTGGTGAGATGCGTGGCCTTCAACGCCTCCGAACCTCATTTATGGTGGCTAAAGTGGATGGGATGGGAACAGTTTCATAGGACCTGTATTGCTCCTTTGCATCTGATTGCAGTTCTCTCCCTTCAGCTTGCACAACTGGAGGTCTCCAAGAGCATCCAGGTCTAAGTCAGGACATGACCCCCTACAGACTTCAGTAGGGACTTGTAGGGACTTGCCTGTATTTGTACAACTGTGGCCAGGAGGGAACAGATTCAATTCTTACTCAAAGTTTATTTATTCTAAACAAACACCATTTGCTTGTTTCTGTCTCATGCATATCCCTGCTGCTCCCACGGTGCCTTTGATAAAAAATTAAATACGATCAGTTGAGGCCAGTTTCTCCTAGCAAATATCTCTAATGGCATTTCAAAAGGAATGGCTCATTGAATAAAACCCTATTGTAAGCTTCCTGAATGCTGACATGAAACAGCTGTGATTATTGCACCCTTGTGCAGTCCCCCTACAAAATTTGAAGTTTGCCTGGTGTATATGGGATGCCAACACTGCAGATTTATGAAGGTGTACAATGACCAGTGTTGACAGTATTTGCCAGCTTGAGGAAGAGGAGGCTCATTTAATTCTGCCAAGAGCTTCCCCTCATAAACAGCTTTGAGTAAAAAGCCAAATATCACATGGGGACTATTCATCTCTGCCTTGCATTAATTTAATTTTAAAGAGAAATCGCTTCCTTGCAGGAGAATTTTCAAGGAATAGATACAGCTGCTTGTAAAAACATGCCTGCAGTGCTGCCAAGGCTTTTGTGGCATCAGTCCCTGTTCTCGTGTATTTCAATATACCCAACAGCTCGAACAAAACAACCAAGTGGATATGCCTATAGCTGGATGGATGCAATACAATGGGTCACCAATCAGGACCATTATTAAAGGAGATCACTGCAGTCCTAATTGCAAGGACCAGAAGATTTTCCACAACCTAGGAGAAATAAAAAAAGATGATGTTTGATTGCTTCCTCAGGTTGACTTGCCTGGCCACACAGATCATTAAACCTCAGTGCTGTGTCAAGGGAGATGGGAAGCTGCAGTGCAGAGAAGTACCCAGTGTCATAACACTTCTCTTATTTGTCTGAAAAAGGCCATTGGATGTTACTCAGAAGGAGTTAAGTGTGAGCTGCTTGTCCCTAAGTACCAGAGGGGAGAGGAGCAGGCCAGGCTTAAAACCCTCTTCATCCCTTCTGTGGACTGCCAAACGCACTGTCCCTGCAGACCTGTAAAGAACCTCAGCATCTTCAGGCTCTGCTGAAAAGCAGGGACTGGTTCTAGCCCCTCCTCTGCCTCTTGTACGCCTGGGCAGAAGCTGCATCCCCTACTGCCTGAAACAGTAGTTTACTGCTGGATACCTTATGTTTGATGCACTAAACACATGACACAAAGATAGTCTGATGGGCAGAACATATTGACTATATGCTGTAACATTGCTGTCACAGCAAATTCTATCAAGCAAATAGTGCATTAGATACAGGTCCAGTAGGAGGAATATGAGTCAGCAGTGCCTCCCTCTGCAGAAGATGCTACAGTTGGACACAAACCATAGAAATTACGTGTCTATGCTTTCCCTGACCTCTGTCAAGAATCTGCATCCCACCTGGGGTTCTAAGCACTTTTATTCATTCTAGGCAGAGAGGAACCTGGATCACTGAGTTTAGAGACATTCAGTGAAAAGAATACAGAAGCATCCAACCCATGGTTTCACAAAGCCTACAATAAGGAAGCCCCAAATGGGTGATGTGACTTTTAAAGGCTTTCTGCACTGAAAGGGTGCTTTTGCCAGCTTCCTACCTGGTGGAAAGATTAACAGAAGACTTGAATACGAACCCTTACAGCTACTCATCTTTCAAGAAACAGAATGAAAGGAACAAAGATAAAACCTAAAAGAGCTGTCTAGCATCCACTTGTTGACTACTTCAGTTTTAAAGTCTTTGTCACTTTGCTATTGATTTAAGTCTGTGTATCCTTTTGAATATTAGTATGGCTAGCAAGATAGCAACATCATACATAAAAATGTTCTTTATTCCAGAACAGATGAAACTCCCAGTGGTAAAAGAAGATTTAGGTATCTCTGAAGATTTCTTATCGCTGTGCAACATAACTCTCTAATGGTTCAGTGCCTTGGAGGGTCATCTGAGATCACTTATCACATAAATCAAATAGGTGGCAGGCTATAAGAGCTTCCGCCTATAGCATTTTCATGTCTTCGCTTGCAGACATCAAATCTGTCTTTTAGGCAGACTATAGAGGAGATAATATGCCACTCCATTTAAGCCACTGAAGAAACCCAAATCTGGGTATTAGACAATTTTAGGAAGCTGCTCCTAGTCTTGACTGCATCACAATTATCTTGGGAAATGGCTGGTTTTAAATCCTAAAACGTGGACCGCAGACACTGGTCCTGGCTCTAATTTACACTAAGGCTTCAGTAAATCACTCTGGCAATGGAAGGGAGTGTCAGAGCAAGTGAAAGACTAATTTACTTTATGTCCCATTTACATAATCAGGGTTGTGTAAAGTGACTTTACTGTAAAAATGGCTTGGGTCTACCTTTCACTGAATTCAACAAGGAGTGCTGTTTTCTTCTCCCACTCCCCTTCTGTGTTGCCCATTGTAGAATGGTTAGGGTTGGAAAGGAACCACCTTGTTCCAACCCCCCTGCCATGAGCAGGGATATCTTTCACTAGAGCAGGTTGCTCAAGGCCCTACCCAACACTGCCAGGGGTGGAGCATACTCCTCTCCTTTCTGCTTATTTTGCTTATTTCTTCAGTGCTAATGCAGGTTATACACATGTAACTGAGAGCTGGGCCTGCCCCAGAGCTCAAGAAGTCAAGAAGACGTGTCAAAGTCATGTTCTGTAACTGGGGCTCAGGAGAACGCAGTGCAGCCAGGTGCCAAAACTGGCAGTCAAACCCCATATCCAGCCAGGCTGTATCCTTGTGGTTCGGAGCCATGATAGATGGCTCCTTATCTGCCTCTTCCTCCACCAGCTCAGCAGCAAACCTGCACGCAAAGGGTAATCCCCAATCCCCCTCCACAGCTCCTGCCACAGAACTTAGTATTTCTGCAGTAGCACTCCCCAGTCTGCAATTGTCACCGCTGTGCTGATCCTCCAAACCTGTACAACCAGGCTCATCCCTGTGTTTGCTCCTTTATGAGAATTCCCACTTAAAGAAAATCTGGCTCAGAGCCAGTTGCAAAAACATCTCTCCTGACATGTGTAAAGGTATTTCTGCCTTCCCAAGCCTGTAGCTAGGCAGTCCTTAGGTACCCTGTGTTAGCTCAGGGTGCACATGAGTGCAGGCATCTAAGGAACCTGCTAGAAGGTAAGATGAGGGAAGCGGCAAAGTTTCTAAGTCCTGCAGGAGTAGATACAATATTTATGCAACATAGAACCTATCTTTTTTTTAATATAACCCTATTCTTCAACAAATACAAAAAAACAGAATGGATCAGTTAATTGTATGAAAATATTCAGCAGTAAGATGACCTTTCAGGACAAATGGGAAAAAATATCTGTTAAATCATGTTTTTCCTTTTTATTTCCATTATTAGTGGGCAGATTGAGGCATTATGTCAGTAGCATCCTTACTGGCTCAATGTAACTCCTTCATTTATGGTTTATGCAGTGGAATAGTCATGTCCTCTGCACAAACGCCATGACAAATGCTAGCAACACTGCTGATAGCCTAAGGAGAAAGGCAAGGGGGTTCATGGGTAGCACAGCCACTTCTGTAAGAGTGGCAAAGATTTAGGAGAAGGGGCCTCCACGGACCTGTTCACGGACCAGGGGATCTATTTTTGTGCTTTTACGTGATTATGTAGGGAAAAACCTCCCAGACTTCCACGAATGGGACAAACATGTTAAGTGCAACACATCAGACTCGGCCTTGATACGAGCAGGAGAGAAGCACGGATTTGAATCCATTCATACTAGAACGATGTTGCCCTTTTGAGTATAATTTTACAGATGTGTTTATGATATAGGGGGAGCCATATGGCAAGAAAGGTTTAAACATTTAATCTCACTTAGCTTCAATACACTGCATATACAGAAAATTGGAAGCCCAGCAGGAAAATGCCAAATTTCATTCTCACTTAGTTGTGATTAACCTTTATGAGATCACTCAGAGTTTTGTCACCTGCGAAGTCACTCAGGGCTGGCAGGCTGCGACAGCCCTGACTTTCTGCTTGGCCAAGGTGCCAAAGCTGCTGAGCTCGAGTTCTCTGAGGGTTGTGCTGTCCAAAGCATTGGCCTTACTGCCCAAACGGCAGTGTGCCCTGCTCCATACCTTTTCTGAGCAAGGAAAAGTATAGATGGGACTATAGGGAGTGAATGACCCGCAGGGTCCTTGCATTGCTCAGCTGGGTCTGGTTTAGAGCAGCCTTACAAACAGATGGACGCAAAGCAAAGGGCTGGTATGTACCACACTTTTCAAATATGCTCTTTCTCATTAATATTGATTCCCACACACAAACACTTTAGCTATATTCACTGATTGCATTACCATTGCAGAAGTGTAATTAACAAATTAAAAGGGAGGACTGTGATTCAGTTTAATTTGGGGAAATCTTTAAATAAAAAAAAAAAAAAAAAGAAAAAAGTCTGATGTTTGAAGATTGCTCCCCTCTGCTGTTCATTTTGATACCTTGGACATGCTCTTAGAGAAATGCTTTCGTAAACATATCCTGAGTATGCTGCAGTACTGGCACACAGGGGTACCTGAAGAAGCATCAATGAGACAAAAACCAAACAAATGAAGAAATCCTGACAGATACCAAGCCAGATACTAGATTACAAATGCAGGTGTATCATCATGGAGAGAGGAGGAAAATGCCAGTTGGAAGCTCTGACACTGCCAGCTTATTCACAAAAACTGATGAAAAGCAACACAGAACATGCACACCATCAACCTGGGTGAAAGCCAATGTCACAAATACTTGTGCAACGATGGAAGGTAAAAAATCTTCCATACTTGCTGCCCTTACACATGCTTCTGTGATAAAATAAACCAGCTCCACTAAGTAAATTGATGTTTGCAAGAGCAGTCAGGGCTCCTGAGCCAAAATTTGAGTGCTTTTCTCTCCAAAAACCAACTGAGCACACCTGGAAGAATGGCTACAAAATGATATCTACTATCCCTCCCATCTCCTACAAAAAACACCTTTCAGGTGATCTAATATTATGAGAAACCATAATCATTAAGGATTGATCATGCTAATACAATTTTCTGGATGGCTTATTAACCTACTAAGACATGTTTTTCTCTACTTCCCTTCATTAGCGACAGCAATAATTAGGTAAGGACAGAGTAGCAAAATTGATCATATACTACTGCTGAAGGGGACAGAGAATGTATCATGGACATTTAGCATAATGCTCTCCAAACTCGAGATGCATTAATTATATTTAGTAACACAGCTATTTTCTGCCTTTGATAGAAGGAATCCATTAATGTAGATATTGTGTAACAGAAGCTTATTTTTCCTCTACTCCAAGATGGAATTTTCTTTTTTCTTTAAAGTTCACAATACAAAATGAGACAAGACAAGGGAACATCACTGTCTCTAGTATCTATCTATACCACATCCTTCCCCTATTTCAGTCTTCACTAGCAGCCTCCTCATGAAAGAGGCACTTTAAAAGCAGAACGGCTGCAGAGCTCTGGCTAGGAAGCAAAGAACAGAGTTATACTGTCACCTCCCGGACAATAATCCCCAGAGACACTTCCCTCGTGTTTTTGGGTCAGCTTCAAACAGCCTTCCTGCCACTGGCCACCCTTGGTCACCAGAACAAAGCATCTGCAGCTTACACTTTGGAGGCAATACTCAGAACATGTGTGCTCTTACACATATGAATTTGATAAGTTTACGGCAATGATTGAATGGCAGCTGCACTCTGAACCCAACTTAAGGTCCCATTTCTGCACCTGTAACATCAACAGCAGAAGCATCACCATCACACGGGCTGCAGGATGAAGGAGCAGGCATACAAAGCATCATTGCCTGCATGCTGCCCATCACCTTCCTGACCTCCGATCTCAAAACCACGGCCCCAAACCCCGGGGCAGCCACCCCAACCCTTGAAAGGGAAACTAGCAGTTAAGTGATGACCCTTGTCACATCTGTCATGTGTGGAGATAGGGACCAGAGTCAAGCCATTATGAGAGCTGCCGGCTTGATCTTGCAGCTCCACAAGACCCACAGCATTAGCTTTCTTGTACCACCCAGTGTGTGACCAGTGCATGTAACACGTGAGAGCAACAAAGGGATCACAGCGATGATGAATTCTTACATACTTTTTAAAATGCAAGTGACTGGCTTTCCCTGAGCTCTCCCCCCATGTGTGCAGTCGTCAGCTTTCTGTAGATAAAACCATTAACAGGGAGCTGTAAAGAGTTGACATTACAAACTTGGCACTTCGATGGCATGCTGCACAAACAGGGGAAGGGAGGATCTGCCAAAGTGAGAGCCAGAGATAAAATGAAAAGCACAAACCCAACATATTGACCTTATTTAAGTCCAAACAGCATAACACCAGGATACTTAATGCAAAAATGTCTAAATCATTCTTTATTCCACACACACACAAATGTTTTCTTTAAATACGCAATTCACTTGATATCTGCAATCCCCCCTCTTCAGATGCAAAATCCAAAATAATGATTATATCAGTCATTGCTTAATACATTCAACTGCGGCCCTGATTTTCATGCATGAATGGTCATTTACATATCATTACCCATCATGCCATCCACTCAGATTTTTCTTTCTAAATAGAGTTATACATTTAAAGTTGTCATTTAAAACCAAAAATGCTTAAAAAGGGGACTTTCATTTCTCGTTATCTTATCAGTGCTCTTAGTGGGTAATAGACCAGAATATTAAAATGGAAAGTGTGTGACAACTGCCACAGTGAGATCATCTTAGAGAAGAGGCAATTATCAAGGGATTTTTCTCAAATTTGGAAACACAGATAAATATGAACAGAAAAGCTGAAGCAAACCAACCAGAAGCAAAACAGTAATTATAGCACATTCTTCTATTTTCCTAATACAGGTCCTTGTTGGAGGCAAAGCTAGTTCCAGTTTAGGAAAATCACTGCAGACATGAGGTGCGGTTAGAAGCTTTGCATGAATAAATTACATTTTTTCAATTAATATTGCCCATGCCCACAATAGAGGAAGGATTTTTTTCTTTTTCTCTTCCTGCTACTTTTAAAGTAATTTTCTGCTATATTTAATTAGGAATTTTCTCTACAGAAGGGAATGTGATAGAAGATTAATTCTCTATTTTCTCACCCACTGTGTCAGTAGACTCAAGTGGACACTATAAACCCCAGTTAAATACGACGAGGATGATCA
>JANHGB010007706.1:0-21289 GCA_026283785.1 Coracopsis vasa
CCCATGGCAGGGGGGTTGGAACTGGATGATCTTAAGGTCCTTTCCAACCCAAACCATTCTATGACTCTATGATTCTATGATAATACTGCCCTCAGGCTATAAGATTTACCCTGACTTGAAAAGGACTTTCAGACTTTTAAGGTGAATTTAACTGGAAAAGATTCAGATGCTGTAAAAGAAAAAGAAATAGGGAAGGGGAATAGGCAAGAAAACACAGATTTATTTTCTTGGAAGCATAAGATTCTGCTCAATTATATGGTATTAACATTAGTCTAGTAAATGAGACTGCAACAGACCTAGGCACAGAGAGAGGGTGAAGTTTCCAAAACCACAAATCACTATTACTGAAAGTCAGAGACATTCTGTTCACTTGAAAGCCTTCCCCAGACACCCTATCTTGCTGGATATGTAATTTCTAATAAGCAAGGTGAGTTGTACATTGTAACAATGGTAGAATTAATCAGATATTAAAAGATCATAGATATAAGTAGTGCAAAATAAGAACAGTTATATGGGATATAAAAATGAACAGCTCTATTTTAACATGTGAGAATATGGATGAAAATGGTTGCAGACAAGAATGCTTAAGTACTGAAATCTCAGTTTAAGACCAAGGCTGCATTAGATATGCTGTGTTCTAAACAAACTTCCTCAGGATTTTATTTTAAATGCAGACTCATTTACTTTGTTCACCAGGTCTAATTCCATGGCAAAAAGAAATTACTTGCCAACCCCAGCAAATTTCATGCTGAATTAATGCACAATAAAACTTATACTTGTGCAACTCTTGGTGATGATATATGAAACATGAAAAAACCTCGCTGCAACAAATAATCTGGGGTTTACACTAGGGAAGGACTTTGAAAGAGTTCAGGTGCCAGAGATGACCTGTTTCATTGTCAAAAGTGACTCCAGAGAAATGGCATCTTGTTTCTCATGAGGTCCCTTCACATCTGTGTATTCAGCCGTGTCTGCTTAAGTTTAAGAACAACAGCAGTCAGTGCTCCTTTTTGTTCCTAGCAATACCTCTGGGCCAAGGAGGATGAAAGAGAGTGAACCAGATTCTAACTCTTGCAGCCCATTAATATTTATTGTGTTTCAGCTGTAGAAATTTGTTTTCCCACTTAATCTTCATTACCTGTGATGATGTGAGAAACAAATAATCCCATTTGACTCTAAAATGATTTTGCAGAGTGAATGGTGGATAGTGAGGAAAAAGACTTATTCACTTATAAATGAGCATATTTAATATGGAGAGTTTGTACAATAAACACGCCATTTCCATAATCACTACTCAGAGTAAAACCACACACTGCAAACATTTCTAATTGTTGGGAAATCCCTACAGAATCCAGTGAATTCTAAATACCTTTAATTACTTAAATCTGCAACTCTGCCAAGGGATTTGTGGAGGGAGAGAAAAAAAGCAGAAGAGTTTCTGTGGAGTATACCAGAAAATAGTCATTCCTGGTGGCATTCTTCCAGTAGATCTTTAGTAAACTACTCCCTGAGTGCAGGTTATGACTATTGGAGGTGGGTAAACATCTATACCAAGATGTCACTTAGTACAATAAAGCTGCACTGGCTACATACAGCCTTGTTTTAGTAATATAAAAAATATATTTGCAATTAAAGATCACGCTCAATGGCAAAAGAAATTACCTTCCAAAAGGGTGAGAATGGACAGAACTGCAAAACTAAAATGGAGTATTGAGTACTTCTCTGTGACTTTCTGAATCACTTCAGGACTGAGGGAGCAGCATGTGATTTTCACCTACCTTTCTTAGCATCGGTCCCAGACCCAAAGCCTGCAGTGGTACTTGGTCGAAGTTCAGAGCTACTCTGAGGTGTTACGTTGGCTTTGGCATTATTGGCTTTTCCTTTCCTGTCGTTCTTTGAAGTGTCATTTGGTACATCAGCTATATCACTCTGAAAGAGACATTCACCTCATAAGAAGTTAATTGGTTTTTTACCTGTAGTATTACAGCTGAGATATAGGAAATTCCTGCACTTGCTTACTTTAAACATAGCTAAGAGAACTTCAATATACTTTCAAACAACACTATACTCGGTAAGTATTTGTAACCTATTTTAAATGCTACCTACTAAAATATGACTTTCTCATTTCTTAAAATATCTGCCTCTAAGGGATGTGTTAGTATGATCCCGGAAAAGTCAGTTAGTGAATGGTATTTCAGTACATGTAAACTAAAATAAGCCAATGTATTTCAGAGCAGGACAAAGGGTCTTATATTAGAAAATGAGAAATGATAGGTAACATGCACCAATTTGAGAAGGACCAGTTTACTTTAAAAGAAGAATATAACATGAACGTAAAAGGGGTGTGTTTGTCATTGAGTTCTACTTACTGTTTCAATACCCATCGCCCTCATTTGGTCTGCTCTTTTTTCTGTGATGGACAAGAATTTCTTTGGATCTGATAAAGCATCCACGATATCTGTAAGAAAAACATAATCAACCTTTTATAATCCTCAGAGACATTTGGAAACTAATCTTTTACAAAAGATTGATTCTGCCCCTGTTAGGAGCCATGGCTTGCCAAACCAGTCCAACTTTCCAGGACTGAAAGCACTCATCATCACAGCGCTTGAACACAAGGAACACAAATGAGTTTATAATGCACCAGGAGGTGATATGCATCCAGGTACCTTATTTAGGAACAACACTGACTCCATCAGAGTGAGCTTACTCTGACTTAACTCCCAGCTGCTGACACTAGAATTTGAGACCAGAACGGGACCTTCTGAGCCACAAAGCACTAACAACTTTGTCTCCTGGTTATTTGAGGGGGTGCTGACTGACCTGGGACTTCAGGGAATTGTAGGAAATGCCGTTATATTTCCTAGCTAAACATCAGTTTCAGATGGGTGGTTAAAGCAATCGGGAAGATCTGTTCCCACTAGTGGTATCATAGCACTACCCAGCACCAGACATCACATAGATAATTGAGTCTGTTTTCCATATGCAGTGAAAAATGTGCAAGCATAGGTTTACAGGAAGACACAGACACACGAATATTCACCTGCATATTGAATAATCTATTTCCATGCTTAATTTCAACAGTAAATGAATTACAAAAATGGCAAAAGAGGCCCTCCACTGCTAGAAATGATTTTAGAAATTAAACTGAGTCAGCACCTACAGCACTGATCTGTTCTGATGAGCCCTGTGAAACTCTAGTATTATGGAAAAAAAGGGTCATTGGTCTCAGTTAAGAAGCTTTCCTTGACAGAGTAATAACTTCAGAAAGGAAGTTTGAACGCTGCAGACTGATTGACTCATCACCCACCACAAACTATTGTCATTTAATTAACTCAGGTTTTTGGCACGACTGGCAGGAGGTCCATGGACAGGCCTTCACTTGCAGGAAAGCTGTTTCTTTGCAGGATACTGCAAGATGCAATTTTTGGCTGCTTATGAGCAAAAGACAAATGCTTTTGTGCTCTTCTATTCTAGCTGGTCTCATTATCAGGTTTCTGCAGTGTCAGTTCTGACACTCATGGTTTTAATCACTATTTGAATTTTGACCATGTTTCATATCATCTCTTCAGCCATTTTCCAAGTGCAGTTACAATAATGCAAAGCAGAAATGCTGAACCACTGACCAGCTGTGAAAAATATCCAACCCATCAAAGCTTTGGGAAGAAACTCCCTATCCTTCCTGTGCAAACCAGGGGTTAGAATCTATCATCTCCCTTCCAACCTAAGCTGTCCTATGAATGTTCCTCTGAAGTCACCAGATGCACTTCTCAAGCAAAAAAAAAAGCACAGACAGGGCTCCCATTCCAACAAAAGCTGTACTAAATACATAACATTACCCTTGACAGCTCTGTTTATCCACACAAATGGGTTGTCTCCAATCACTGTCGTGACTCAATGATGTCTTCTGAAACTTGCTTCAGATACACAAAAACTGTGTAGGAGTTATTTTCAGCCACAACAATGGCATTACAGCTCAGCACTGGCTGTTTCCTTTTTCCCTAAGTTAGTAAGCATGTCTTTTTGTCCTTGGCATGCATCCTTCAATGAAAATCCAGGACTACCCTGCTAACAGGATGTGTCATCTGCAAATGGAACCTGATTATCACCAGCGTCAAAGTGAAAATGACTAACATGTTTGGGAGAGCGAGACCTTTGCAAATGGCATTACTAACCGTACAAGCACATCACCAAAGGCTAAGCATTTCTACAAGGAAGATGTGACTCACTGCTGCTTTTCACATTGTCATTTGTCCTCTGCTTACGTTTTTCCTTCTCCCCAGTGAGGTAAGGTGGGGGTAGGGAATAGCATTTTGTGGAAGAATTGCAATTAAGTATAAAACCAGGAAAATCACTGGCAGAGCACATTACAGAAGACTCTAACCACTAACCCAAGTAGCCATGCTTACTTACGTACAGCTTCTATTGCAGAAGTTTCTCTTTGGAGAATGCTACTTCATTTACACTAATCTGGACCAGTATTGTATTTTATTGGGAACAATGCTGACAGTATAGTTGATGCAAAGAAACCACAAGAACTTATTAAGTTGTATGAAACCCAAAATTATACAACTTTTAAAGCCTGCGATGCATTACCCATTCTAGCTATTATTCAGTGTAAGTTCTTAAATCTTACTCATACACAGGTTAAAAAAAGAGAGAGAAATAAAAAAGAAGGTAGGCAGCTATTGAACTGAGCTGTACTTTCCTACTGGTTTACTAAAACAACAACAGAGATCGTAGTGATAGCACATAAAACAATGAGAGGTTCACTGCACGTAAGTAATTAAAACCCATATGCCAACAGAATACTAATGATTCCACCTGAGTGTTAAAAAAGTTATTTCCCAATTGTTCATCATGCTGCTGTTCTGTATCAATGAGAAAAATACATAAGACACATCAAAACGACCTGGGAAGGGAGAGCTAGCTAATTCATTTAGTTCATGTTAATATGGGGTCTGTTTTTCCCAACACTGCCAGTAAGCTATGTCAACTAGTTCTCTCATTCACAACTAGTGAATAATAAGCTATGACAACTAGTTCTCTCATTCTAGTACTATTTTCATGTAATGATACTGTTACTCAGCGGTAGTATGCTTTTCTATGTCCTCACCTCTACCAGATGAACCATCTGTAGAAATGCTGACAGTGTAGCACCCAGTGTACATCATCCAGTACTGAAGGGCACACACTTTGCAAGTTCTAAACTAGTGTTCTATTTTCTCCCTATGTGAGCAGCACACTCAGCAGCTTGAGCCACATCAAACTCTGCTAAGTTTAAATTCAACTCTTAGAAAAAGTGTGGTATTACTCAGAAAAACATCAATTCCAAATCAGAAATGTGTCCTTAATTTAGAAAGTATTTTAACTGAGTCATTTACTGTCAAAAGCTTAAGGTCAGGGAAGAATTAAAGCACACGCTTAAATGTGTCCCTAAGATTCATGGTTCAATTACCGCCTCCAGAATCTCAAGCTTAAGCAGAAGCTTACATTTGTCTTGAGACAAAGTCCCTGAAGTTAAATACTGTAGATGAAACATGCTGCGTAAAGGCACGGTAATGCTCCAGAACTGTGGCAAAGACTTGCCAGCAACCAAGATTTAAGGTATGAACAACACAAGTGCTTCTGTAAATGCTTAACTTTCTTCATGAAATATTGTTACTGAAGTAAAAAGCCTAGATAAATGCCAGCAGACATAGACTTGAAGATACACTAATACCTTAGTTTAGCTTTCCTCTTCTGCAGTTTGCACAATGGAAATGATACTCAGAGAAGTAGCAGTAATTCTCTGCATAGACAGCAGGTTTGAAATAATTTTTGCAAATAGCAAAACATCATTTTTATCAATAATGTTTCACCAACCCACTCTAAGGTGAACTCCATTTTACTGCAGTCAGAGCACTAACATTTAGTGCAATTTCTGTTTCACAGTTTTAAATGGTTTACATATTGCCTAACATACAAGCAAGTTCCATCTGCAGTGAAGAAAACATTTCCTAGAGGCACAACCCTCAGGGTGAACTTACCTATGACACTGATTTAAGTGGTGTAATGATAATTCTCAGCTGTTTGTTCCAATACATATGGGGCAATTTGCCACTGCTCAGAATAAATGACCATGGCCCTGCCAACCTGATCATGGAAATGGCTCACATTAAAAATTACTTTCCTGAAACCCCAAAAGTAATTAAACCACACTGAAACCACTTAAAATTGGGAAAGAAAAATACGCAAAGTTTTGGATGCTAAATTATTTCACTGTCCATTTTTAACAATCCATCAAGATTCTCAACAATACAAAGATTTTTGCTTGAAAAAGCATGTCTAGATTCTGCATCAATTCTTCATACCTATAGGCCAAACAATATAGCTAAAGTACATTTTAACAGTACAAACACTTAACACTGAGGCAGGCATTTGGTATGAAAGCTCATTTTTTAACTAAATATGTAGGGTTTCCAAGGAGTTACAATACTAAATCTTTCCAATCCTCTAGCATGGTGTCTCTGCTTCCGGCTGCCATACTGACACTGCAGTACTTCAGTACTTCCACACCAACACTCAAACCCTACATCACACTGAGATACAGGTTTATCTCACCTCCAAAACCATCAGGCACATATGTTTTAAGCACAATGTTGCAGAAAACCGTTGGAAGAGAGAGTGGTTTGTTGCCCTCGTTCCGAAGGGAAATGTGTCTGTAACCCGCTTGCAGACCATCCAGAGGCAGGATCCTCTGACCGATCAACTTATTGTTGTCATCATACACTGCTATTCTCAGGACAGCGAGATCAGGGAGAATAACCTGGAAGGCCATAAAAGGAAAGAATTCAATGACTTCAATACAGTATCACCCTCCCCACCTCCCATGTTTGAACCTTTCATTTTGAGTGCCAGAAACAGACTATCATCCCTGTAAGATACGACATTCCCTGCAAACTGCATACTTTGAGGTGAATATTTCCTAGAAAAGCTTTTTTTTTGCCACCCTAAAATATGGGTAAATTTCAGAATATGCAAATCCTGCAGCTAACAGTTACACTAGCTAAATATTTTGTATATTTATTTTTTATGGTGACATCAATAAGGCAGTAAATGCTACATGGGAAATGACAGATACAGTGGCAGTTGGAGGGTAGATAGTGCTGAATCAGGAAGAATTATGACAGGAAGATGGGATTTGGGATGTATCCAAAAGGGCAATGAAGAACAGAAGGAGTGCAAGCACAAGTCGATAGAGCAGTATGATGAACTACGGGTTCTGCAAAGGACAGAAACAGACCCAGAGGGTAGGACAGGGTGACAGACCTGCTGAAATGATGTGCTGCCAGCAGAAGTGGGTGTGCTGTACTCATGACACGAAGGGTACATGGTATGCATGGTGGGCAGAGATGCTGCCAGCTATTTGCATCTGTCAGTCCCCAATCTGGACTGACTAAGGTAGTAACAAAAAAATCCTGCCTTCCTGGAACAAAGGTGTTGTCTTTGTGCACAGAGCAGTGAGGAGAAGATCTTTCATTACATGGTGGCCTCAGATACAGATTTGCTAGGGAGCAGGAGTGGGGACTAAGTTGTTTATTGCTCCCTCTCCATTAATCTGTTCTGTGGTATCCTGGTAGGAACTTTCACCCCCATAACAGACATTTTATTCTATGATTCTGTGGTTTTAGCACTGTCCACTCCATGCCTGCATTTACTCCAGCTAGAGGAATTGTTTCTGCTGTGTTTATGCCACTCATCTGCTTGCTCATCAATTACAACTCATGTCTTGATTACAATGCTAAGCCTGTTATGTTAAAAGCCTGAGATGAAGAAAAATAGTATCTTGGCTGACCTGCAGTATGAGTTGAGAATGAGTTCAAGAGAATGTGTGACTATGTAATTTTTCATTGCTGTGCAGAAAGTCCAAGGAGTACTGGCATCAGGCACTGTACCCATGCTAAGATATACAGGTAGGCTGAAGCTGTGTGCACCCTGTAGTTTATGGGCCTTTTGATTTTAGAAAGTGGAAAGCAGCAGATGCTGGCCATATGGTCAGCAAACCATGGCACCATGATTGCCTGTCATTGTAGCTAAGCATCTTCCCTGTGCCTCCTCATATAAGGAGAAAAGCACCTGAAGTCACATTCAATCCAGAATACAGCTGAGTCCAGAAAAATCTCTCATATTAATATACCCAAGAGTGAAGTGTTATCACCATTCGGATAAAGTCTCTCACTTTGGAACAGAAAAGCAACAATCTTGTATGACAATGAAACAAGTGTAAGGAGAACAGACAATCAAAGACAGCACTGCTAACACATGTGGTCTGGATGGAGCTCCAGCTGACAGAAAAAAAATAAAGTTAAAAAAAAGAGTGTATCAAAGACTGAGAGATAAAAACTGGACACAGACAAGAGGTCTCTCTCTGTAAATCCCCCATACCAAGAAAAAAAAGGTTGGTTTTTTTTTGATATTGGAAAAAAAAGAAAAATAAAAAGAAAAAGGTACATGATACACATGGACTACTGAAGGAGGGAGCTGGCAACACGTCTGAGGAACACAGCACCCTTCCAACTCTTCCATGTAATAACATTGACCTTAGCTTTGGATGCAGCATCTCACCTGCCCTCTGGGCTGAAGGAACAGTGCAAGATAGCAGCCACTGCCAGGGCAGGGAAGAAGAAATCTCCAAGGAATGATGGTGTCCACCAGCGGGGGCTCATTCTGAGCAGACTGCATACCTTGAACACAGGCATGGCCACGGAGGAGGTGGTTACCTCCAAATGGGAGAAGGAAGCAAAGGGGACGGAAAAGCCAAACAGAAACAAACAAACAAAAAAAAAATCATGTGACAGCTACAGAGGTTATCCATTAGAAAAAGAAAACAAAGCAAAACTAAAACCAAATGAACAAGCAACCTCTTGAAAGCTTATTGCAGCTGTAGATTGTTTACTGCAGTAAACGGGACTCCTACAAACCCTTTTGCATGGGAGCAGTACTTATTCATGTCAGAATGGAGCAGGGAGGGGTGGCTCAAGTGAGCGAGGATGCTGATGTGCAAAGCACAAACAGTGCTTTCCAAATATCCTACCTTTCGAAATACAAATGATTCTTCATTGTAAACAGGGTTCAGGCCATTGTTCATCACCATGCGCGTCCGAAACTCTTTACGTATCGTGTCCGTGGGTAAACCATACATATCCACTTCTACATACGTACCGATCTTTTTGTCTGATAAGAACTGACCTGATATTACCTGCAACATAACAGAGCAGTAAGGAAAAGCAATACAAAGTACACAGTGGTTTATGAACAGTGGGAATATTGGTATTTACTGACAGCAGTCTGGAAAATGCTTTATAGAGAACAGATATATTTATTTCTTTCCCCATGGCAAGAGGTTGGAACTACATGATCTTAAGATCCTTTCAAACCCTAACTATTCTATGATTCTCTGATTTAATCACATGAAAATGGTATATTTGGTGCTAAAACCGCAGCACTTCTTTAGAAAAGCATTTGTGATAAGACCTTAAATATAACCTTGATTTGAAATGATTGTGCTCACTGTGCTACGGTATTAGCAGTTGTATATCAGTCATCCCAATTAGCCAACAACTCACAGATGCATTCAGTATATCACTGGAAAACATGGAATGAAACAAGCAGATTGGACAGTGCTGTTCTGCAACTTTGAACCTTCTGTTTGGAAGTCACCTATATGTCTTGCCTACAAAGAGCAGAAAGGCAGCTATTGATCTGCTTGCACTTAGGCAAAGGTTTTAAAGTAATCACATATCAGTCTAACTCTGCATTATGTGCCTGGGAAGTGTAGGATCTTAAAAAGCAAACAAGCAAAAACCCCACACGACATCTCTGTGTTGTTTTGCATATGAAGATTTGTTGCCATTTTACTCCAAGTCAAGATGAATCTAGCCACAGCAGGCGATTACTCCACTTTTATTCCATCAAGATGACATCCTATGTAAAAATACAGCTTATGCTCTCATTCCTGTGACCAAGGAGGGAAGAAAACCTGAAACACGATTTCACAGACCTAAGCTCATTTCAAGTCCTTTTATTTTCATGATCTAACATTCTTCCAGGAAACACTCTGGATAACAAATCTGAAAAGTTACATGGCTGAGGGGTACCATCACTGGCTTGGGTCCACTCAAGCTCTTTAATTACAGAATTTATATGGAATTTTATACTAGTTTTAGTCACGTAAGAAAAGCGAGCAGCAAAATACACGATCTAAGAACTCTCTCTAATGATAATTTAGAGCTTATGTTTTCACCACCATATCCCACTTCCCTCTTGGATGGATTGTACTGTCATGAGCATTAAAGAAAAACAACATAAATAAGAAGATTTTTCTTCTGGAAACACAAGTAAAATTAGGTAAGTGTCTAGAATGCACAATGAACCCTTGGTTGGGGAAAGTTTGAAATTTCCATGCTGCACATCACAGAAAGTGGTAACTGAAAGCTTAAATCTTTTGTTAAGCTGCACATAGGGGATTTGACCAAAGAGAGTGCCAAGTCACAAAAGAAGTTTTACAACTGTCAGCCTCCTTCCAAAAGGTGATACCTAACCTTGCTGCAGATCTATAGTAGTTATATGGACTTCAGTACTTTCAGACAACTCCAAAGTAAGGATCATCATGTTTTGAAAACATCCTGTCTGTGTGTGCCCATATTCCTCCTTGCTCTGTGGTGACAAGTGATGTATTATTACATACTGTTCACAGAAATGAACTTTACTCAGTTATTCATTTGTATGGGCTGATGTAATTCAAGAAGAGCACAAGGGGGTAGAATTCAGTGAGAATGTGTAATAACAAACCATTTCTAATACTATCATGTTTCACTTAGATCAAGTAAACACAGATGGTTTAGCCAGCAATAAAAAAAAACCCACAATAGAAACAACTTGACAAAATCTACACCATCTAAATATCCTATTTCTGTAAATATCCTACTTCTGTTGACATTTAAATGTGATTTTGGATGTGATGACAGAAGTTTGTCTGTTGCTGTTTTACCTGCACAGAACATGTTGCAGCAATGACACCATCTACAGGAGTTTCAGAGAAAGGGTCAAATGTTCGATCTGGTCGTCGCATGAAATCTGGTTTAAGTAGATACCTTATTTCAAGACAAAAAAAGAAGGAAATTATTCTTGTGTGAAAACTAAAATCGTATTAAATACAAATAAAACTATTTCTAGGTTTAAACAATGAACTCTCCTACAGCGCTGTAAAATACACAATGTCATTCTAGCTGCATGTGTGAGGAAGCAAGAGGAAATACTACGGTTGTCTAGCATCCAGATAGATGTTAATCTTCATTCTGAATTACCAGCTAGTGAGAGATTAAATTAACCCTGGATTTGAAGATGAAAACAAATGTAATGTAATCAAGGGGATTTCAAAATGACTGAATGATACACTTAAAAAGTATATTGAATTATTCTATAATAAAAAGGAGATGCTCTCTTTTGTTCGAATTCTTTAACATTATGGAAAAAATACCTATTCAATTTTATTGTCTTAAATGAAGCAGTTCCACAGAGTTGAGACTCATACAATAAATTCCGGCTGGAGGCTAATTTTTTCATCTCAGTTATAAAACCTTGGGGAAAACAGCTGATAATGTCTGTGCTGACAGATTGTTAATTATAGTAGCATGAAAGGTACTACCATAATAACAGTTACAATACATCCCTGAGGACTAGACACTGGATCAACATATCAATGAAGCTGATACGTGCTCTGATGAATCAAAACACAAGGATTCTAATCACAGAAATGCCGTGTTACACCTGACAGGGGTTCTCTTCCACTGATGGAAGAGAAAGTGTAACTGGAGTCATCTTACTAATGTTGTGGCCCTTACAGACAACTTCTTAATCTTCTAGAATTCTTTTAATTAATATATTAATATTAACATACTATTAATAATATATTAATACATTAATAATAATCTAAGAAAACTTCTAATCTTCTAGAAGATTATCTTCTATCCACCCTTAGTCTTTCTAGTGAAACACTGGTACATAATGTTATAAAGGCATACAAGGAGTTCAGAAATAATAAAAACATGCTGGAAAAATTCCAATGGACAGAATGTCAATGTTTTCTCTCATTTTTTCATACTGTGTTTTCTGTTTAGGAAAGGAATGTTCCTCATTTGTCTTACATTATAAATGAGTGTGAATTCATGTGTTTTATTAAAGTAGGTTATGGGCAGAAGGGAACTATCAGAAACAAGGCTCTGCTTGCAGCCTGTTGAAATGAAAACATGTTCCTGTCCATGGCAGGGGGTTGGAACTGGATGATCTTTAAGATCCTTTGCAACCCTAACTATTCTATGATTCTTTGATATGTTGAAACTGAAGTGATTTGATCTTGTTTCTCCAGCATGAAAACTAAACTGGAGAAAAAAAGTACAGACAGAAAGAAATGTAATTTTTTATCTTCATTGCCCTGCATGTTTTCTGTGACTGAAACAGTGCCACATTTGTAATACATATCAAAATACTGTCATTATATTACCATGCATTACCCACTATATTACTGTAATACCAAAAGACTGACATAAGAATCAAAGACATCAGTTGTGTACGATGCCTGAGCTTAGAGAATTTGGCAAGAGTAAATAGGTGCTCTTTTGCTAGGCTGGGGGGGTCAAACAAGAAAGGAGCCCTACTCTGCCATTCTGCATATCCTGATTGAAATGACCAGTGACTGCACCTTTGTCAAAGCCTAGAGCATCTATCTGGAGATTTCATAACTAAAAGAACAGCATAGAGTGGCAAAGCACTGTTAAGCACTGTTGCCCATTCTTCAGATGAGGCATTTTACCAAGCTTCATCTACTCAGATTTTCTTTCTGAATAAGATTAGCATGAGTAAAAGAGGTGTTTCTTCCCAGGATGAGTTTGCAGATTTTAAATGTGTTCCTAGACTGTCATTTCCTATCATTCATCAAACTTCTCCTTTCTCTCAATGTTAATGATCAGCCTATCCTATTAAGGTATAAACTCAACATCTTAGAAAAATCCGTCAACATCACTTCAGCATCCCTTTTCATGCAGAAGTCATAAGCAAGAACTTAAGAAAGATGAAACACCTCAGAATTCTCCCTGAAATCTGCTCTCCAACTAAAGCACATGTTAAAAAACCATTCCCTATGTATTAAGACTCAACCTGTCCAAGTAAATTTGGCAATTCTGTGAACTGTGCAGTGAGTCTCCATTCTGAGGCATATCTTCAAGCACACTTGAGAACAGAAGCTGAGTAAATAATTGCGTATGGTATTCATGATCTTCATAATTTGCATGCAAAGCCTCTTCTATTTCTTCTCTAAAAACTGGGCATAATTAAAAGGCATATTCATCAGAATACCTCTTTGCAGGGGATAACTCTCCTGGAATTCTACTAATTTCTACTCCACACCTAACATCCAATTTTTCTTTTGTAACATATAATTAATAATGAAAAAATGTTATTAAAGCCATAGTACAGGATTCTGATACACAGTGACAATGGTTTAAGTCATCACTCACCCGCATGATCCATTATATTCGAATTTTCCTTGATTCAACTGCATTGCTAAATCTGTCAGGAGAGGAAAAAATTACTGTTCTTCCTTCTGAATAATGCAGACATGAACAATCTTTATTAGAAAAGGAAATAAGACTGTTTTCTCCAGAATAATCAGTTTAAATAAAAATTAGATACAGTATATATAAAACACACGCCCAAGAAACAAAAGGTAGCAATAGGAAAACTTCAGATTTCTTCACACGAGTAACAGCTTTATCAGCCAAGCTGAAGTCTATGTTGCGCTTAGAAAACAGTCTCTCCCTGAATTCAGAAATACCTGGTAGCAAAGAAGCATCAGACTGTGATCATATTAAGCGCCTAGGAGGGGATTTCCATTATCTAACTTTTGGTATTTACAGTATAGATGTCTCCATTTCTGCTAGAGATCTAGAATCACTCTGAATAACAGAGAGATGCAGGCTTTAACTAAGTGCCTAAGGCAGACATATGAATTATACTCCGATACTGTCTGTATCTAATGCCTTCAGAAAAGTGAGATGAGTATCACACTGGTTTTCTATGGGCTTAATTGAATGAAATACCACAAAAAGAAACCACAAAGGCCACAGCAGCATTGCTTAGTTTCAACATATAAAGCATCTTGAGTTTTATTCAACGCAGTTTTATTCATTGTTATTATGGCACTTGCACATATACATAGTAAATATGTAATAATTCCCCTCCCATACAATCCTCTCCCAAACTTTGTGAGAAATAAAACATTTTCCTGCTACACTAGAATAAAATATCCTTCCTTAGTGATAACACAGGTTATTCTCTTGCCCAACAGACTCTACCTTCAAAAAGGAACAAAATCTTTTCTGTACATTCTCCATTACACAAAATATGAGATTCTGATATGCTCGTATCAGTTATTTGCTTTAGTGGGCAGCCTTAACTTTTACTTCCTTAATTAGTCTTCACTCTGACAGCACAGCTGGATCATAGAAGACTAATACAGGAAAGCTGCTCACTTCATACAACTACCATTCTTATTTTGCAATATAATGGGTTTGAGAATTATATGCAGTGGGCAGAGGCAGTGTTGGGAGCAGAATGAAGCTTGCATATCTGCTCTGACCTCTGTATTGTGTCCAGTGGAGAGCTTTACAAGCAGTGTATTCCTGTACAGCTTCTTTCTGCTTCCTCAGCTGGGTAAATCAGTACAAAGGTTTGCAGGATAGAACTCAGGATATGATCATTAGGAGTGTCTGCAGTACCAAAGACACTGTTTGGGGAAGGTGGAGAGGGAAGCAAACACTAAAGTCCTATCAGCTAGAAAAGCAAATGGAAAAACTGGTTTGTTACTTTTATGACTAAAG
The DNA here is from genome assembly GCA_026283785.1 of Coracopsis vasa. Lineage (NCBI taxonomy): Eukaryota > Metazoa > Chordata > Aves > Psittaciformes > Psittacidae > Coracopsis > Coracopsis vasa. The sequence continues at coordinate 14,919 of JANHGB010007706.1, forward strand.
ACATTCCTAGATTAATTAAAAAACAAGACAAAGCAAAAAACAACAAAAATCCCTGTTAGTTATACTCACACCTTCACTGAACAGGGACAACACGTCTCCTCTCAGTTTGCCCTGTGGAGAGGCATTTACATTCCCTGGCATCACTTTCTCAACTGGGATCTCAGACCCCATTCTCTGATGCTGAACATGACTCACAGTTCAGAATAACTGGTCCAGAAATGCATTCGGCACATAATCCACATTACTTTTTACCATCTTAATTTGTACACTCCTTCATCCTGGGTAATAGTTGGACTTGATGATCTTAAAAGTCTTCTCCAACCTCATTGATTCTATGATCTTTACTTTGCAGACATGCACCAAACTGTGCCAGAGCTGTGTTTTGTCAAAGAAGTGATTTCCATGTAACTGATACCCTTTATTAATAAAATATTGATGTAAGAAGTTACAGGACTTTTATTTTTCCATGAAAGTGGACTGAATTTTCCTCCTATGTATGGCTTTTTTATTGCTCCTTGTCTTACGCTTCCGTAATTCCACCCCACTGTGTTATTTAACCATATGCCTGTTTCCTCAAAAAATGCCAGAGGCAAATCCATGGCATCTGTTTGACAGTTACTGCCCAAGCCATTCTTTAGGATTGAGGTTCACTGGTCGGTGCTGCCTACCTGGGGTCTGATAGTTCAGTGAGACCATCTGGCAGCCAGCGTTCCAGAAAATTTGAGGCATGTAATTACTGGAATCCACTCGGCCTCCCTTTGGGTATATCCGACTCATTTGTCGTTTGTTATAACTGTGTAATTCATCAAGGAAATTGAAATAAAAACATCACAGAAATGTATGTTCATATTCTGATAACTTCAATATTTCTTACGTTAATCTTAGTGTTTCTCATCCTATGAGCTACTTTTCCTTTATAGACATGGAATACTGTATATCTAGAAAGGTACTTGTTTTATCTGTAGCATTAGTAGAGATGTGTTACGAGGAGGTGAAAGGATACTTCACAAACTCAATGGCATGGGTCTTCAAGTATCCTAGTCCGACTGATTCATTGAAAGAGGACATATTATGATGAATATTACGTTCTAGAAAGAAAATACAAGATATTTTAAAACACTTCTGTAATGATGAATCAAATCCAAGATCATGCACTATACATAAGAGCAGGATATAGTAAATTCTGGTCTGTTTCCCCATTATCTGTCACTCACAGAATCAAATTATACTGAAATTTCATAGTATTTCTGACTTGATTTTTTCTTTCACTTCCTTGGGCAACCAACAAAACTTTCATTTGTGGTTTAGGACAAAATTGTTATTCAGAGCCTGTGTTGTGTGGCTAGATAAGGCAAAACAACATGATAAATGGTCTAGTGTGCAGGATGAAAGTAGCAGCTAACTGCTGACCACTGTGACAATCACGCTCACCTTTCTTTACAGAAAGATGAACTAGAAAAAGCAGTTTAGCTGGAAAGGCCTATAGAATATAATCAACCTCATCAGCTTCAGACTCTCCCAGCAATTTAGTGACTCCATGTGGATGACCAATGGAATAACATGCTAACTTTACATTCAAAGACAAAGAGATCTAAAAGTACAGCGATGATGGTCATAAAGCTATGAAAGCTTTCCGCCATTTCTAAGCTTAGAAAATGTAGAGATAAAAAAAAATACCTAGAATAAGCAAACACTTTTATTTCATTCAACCTTTTATGTTACCTTCTGCTACATCGAAACCTTGAAATTTTACAGGTTGAGCATAGTTGACCATTGTTGATAAATATGGATGTATATTGGTTGTGGCACCTACATATTTGTAAGATGCCATCCACGCTTGTTCATCTTCAACAGTTACTAAACCCTGAAAACACATTAAAAAGAATAGTCACTATTTGGGTGTGTAAATACCATTGTTGGCATTTTCAAATGACACAAAATTATACCCAAATCTGTAGAAACTTAAAGAAAGTGCAAATAAATACAAGAAAAGTTGAACTTAGGTGTCACAAATTAAGATCTATTTTCTTACTGATATACATACCAAACACGCTCACTGTTAGACACATGCAAGAGGACTAATGATAGAAAAGCTCCTAAGCTGTGGGTAAGTATTACATGATGTTAGTAGGATAACTTTAGGATAAAAGATAAAGATTACGATAGAAGGAGCAATAGTGGGAGAGAATGATCTTTCACTGTCAACTAAATTCCTAAGAATAGTGTTTAATATACATTTTCTGATAGCTGTGGTGGAGTGAAGCATACATGGCACTGAGTAGAACTTTCTCAACATCGAAACACAATTAGATTAAATTGCTAATCTTTACTAACAAAATCAGACCAAAATATAGGGATTACAACCTTCACTGGACAAAGAGATGTCACAAGACCAACAAAATACACAATACACTCATATTCCTAGCTGCTTAAACTGATAAAAATCCAAATCCATCACTCCCATAAGGACACACTATATTTATAATAGAACTTCAGCAGTTTTCTACAAGTATCTTATTTGCTAGAAACCCACAATAGAAAGCATTTCTCCTGTGTATCTACCTGCCCAACTTTTTCCTCTCCCTAAACCAGAATGAAACACATTCTTTTCACTGAAACAAAGGAAAGAAAAAGAAAGGTGTCTGTCAATCTAAGCAAACTCCACCAGGCTTCCTGTTCATGGCATTTTCCTCACAAACACTTTTGCTTGTTCTCCTACCAGTGAACCAATTACCAAAATATCAAACCTCCTGCAGGCTGACAGGGAATGTCTGCACGGAAGCACTAAGTTTTTATAGTGCAGCTTTTTACTTTTAGAGTGCAACTTGTGTTGTCACAAAGTTCTCCTTCATTATTGTATCAGCAAGCAGTCAATAACAAGAAGCACTTTGCAAAGCCCCTTCTCAGGGAAGAAGAACGCAGTTCACAGAACCCACACTACTGCAACTCATTTATTCATTTACAGGAGATGGGAGTGTAAAGGAAATGTGAAACTACCTGGCAGTATTATGGGCATGTACATCTGCCTGTCATAGTGCACAGACACATTACAAAGAATGAATACCATGTGAAGTGAAACAATTTATGCCTTAATATAAGATGGTTATAGTCAGAAGAAACATCATTTTCTGGCTGCAGAGAATAGCTGAGTTATCAGAATGAGTCCAGGTACACACCAGGTTATGTGTATTTTAGACTGAATTAAACTTCCAGTGGCCCATGAAATGAAGCTGAAACCATATTTTAATGCAGATTTACCAGAGCGCAATCCAACTGCTTTTCATGAATCCACATATCAAGGGGTTCACAGATCTGTTTCCTGAATATGCCAAATAGCACATCCCTTTCTTAGTAGAATACAGACATTTTTTGTTACCCCATCAATACTTGTTAATAGCTTTTAGAACAAATTCAGGGCAATTTTCTTCAAAGGAAGTAGTCCTGTTCAGCATCTTCATTTTTGGAAGGCCAGTAATTCAGGAAGAACTGACCACCCACCTTCTAAAAAATAGGCTCCTTCAATGTGCCCCTTGCTGACTGTCCAGAATTGCTAATTAGATTTTACTATTTTGATCCATAAACGTCTAAGCAATGAATCACAGTGAAAAGGAAGTCAAAGGGGATTATCCATGTGTTAGTACCAAGGCAATAGTACCCTGCAGACCATAGCTGTATGACTGCTTTAATGACACACTAGCTCTAAGATACTGTTCTAAGACAATCTATTCGTCATTGATTTTATCTTATTTCCTTGGAGACCCATAAATTTTAGAGTAAATGGGCTATACTCTCTGCAGTGTTCACAACTTTAAAACTGTGCATTAGAAAGGGGTAAAGATGGAATGCTTCTTAAAGCCTACAGAAACAAAGAATGGCTACCACAGCACATGACCCTTTTAAGGGCTAGAGAAAACAATGGGGGAAAGTTGATACCTCTGCATTACTTAGACCTCCCTACCCTTTCAGAGAAGAAGCAGAACCCACTCAGAAAACAACACAGACTGAAACAAAGTGTGGTTAGAACAGGAGCAGCTTTAATGAGAGAAGAGAAGGAGGAGAGAGAAAGGAGATGGGAAGAGTCTTACAGAAGGGATTCCTGGGAGAAGATAAATGCAGAAGTCCCAAGGGAAAGCGAAAGGAAGAAAAAGAGAGAAGAAAACAAAGTGCAGTCAGGGTAAGGGAAGAGGGGAAAAAAAAGTAGGAGGGATGATGCACCTCAACGCCATTCAAAGAACTGCTGTTTCCCAGTGCATGACATCTGAAACTGAGATCAGACACTTCTCAGCAGGCAAAAACCATGCACTTCTGACTGCCCCCAAATATTCTGACAAGCCTGACCCCAGTATAAAAGTACAGCAGAAGAAACCTTAGATGAGTGCTCTGCAGGTGCAGTGAAACTGAGCATTGTTAATCCACTAAGAATGCATGGTAAGTATGTATATTACATATGAAGCGATAAAATAAACTACATAACATCCTATGTGTCACCTTCTTATTGTTTTCTTGCTCAGAATCTTCAATAGCCTAAGGGAAAAAAATATATATACATTATCCAAAGACAAAGCAATAGGAAACACTCATAGCAAGGGAAAAAAAATCCTCAAAGGTTAGTGCATTTAGCAAAAAGCACACCCTTTTCCACCTTCCTGCATGGTCATCTGTCCCACGTACTTGCAAAAATATTCACTCTCTTTCAAATTTGGGTACACAAGATACAAAATTTAATAACTGATCAGCAATGGGAATAGAAATGGGCCAGACAGTTAAGCCCAAACTAATGTCATCACTAGATGGGAACAGAGTTTCAGAGAAGAATGAAAGCACAACACACCCAGACAACACACACGGTCATCTTTTGTGGATATGCAAACTGCCCAGGCTCTGAAAACTTAAGGGTTAAGACTGCTATAAACTGTGCTTTAAACATTCACATTTGGAAAAGGCCTATCTCAAGATGTTATTTGCAACGGGACAGTCTGCTGTCTGTCTTCAATTACAAGCTACCAGTACTGAGAATCTCGAAGTAGACAAATGTTGACCTGGCACTGAATGTACATTCCTAAAGAATAAAGATTGAGTTACTGATCAGCAAAGAAGCAGAGAAGTTACCCAAGGGCATATGCTGAGGATGAGTGACTAATCTGAAACAAACAAACAAACAAACAGACTCCAAAACACTCAGGTAGTTAAGGACCAGCTGACTCAGTAAGTGAAGCCAGCCCTAGAGCAATGAAGTTAAATGGTTCTTCAGTGGCAAGACTCATAAAAGTCCTAAAGAAGCAAAGATGTTGACATGAAGAGATACCAGGAAGGCAGGTCTGATGTCTTGGTGATGCTGCTAGAGGCATACTATCAAGGGCAATCTGTGCTATGAAAGATTTTCTGTACTTGTATTTCTCTCTGGAGTAAGACCCAAAGCCAGCCAGGCAGAGAAGAAAAGGCCAAAATACTTGACTGATAGAGGAGCATGGTCTGATAAGGTACCTTATTGCTCACATGTGGGGTATTTTCTGTAGCAAGCAGTAATAACGCCTTCAGTGCCAGAGCAGGCTTAGTTTTGAATTGCAATATTCCAGTCAAGTAATATTCAAGTTACTGAGCACAGACTGATAAACTGTACTAAATCAGGTGTGAGTGGAATAAAGAGAACTCTTACTCTACCTGAGAGATGGCTCTCCAGCATAGCCCCACTGCTATATCACCCCACTGGGGAATAACCACCCTATTTTGCCTTTATTGCTATAGGTGGGAAAATTCTACCCGAAGAGTTAACAATAAAAAATGACCCAGAGGACCCTTGTAACAAAGACACAGGATGTAGCCTTGCAAAAAACCCATTGTTGAGTGAGGAAGCTGATATTCTACCTCGTATTAGGGCTTTGCAACTGAGATGCAAAGTAAAATAGCAGAGGCGGGAAACTGCTTGCTGCCTTTAATGAGTTTTTTGGATCAAAATCTCCACTCGCAACTGTTTCCCTCCATACTGATTGTTTCTCAATGAGTACTCTACTTGAACAAGCAGGCTACAAAACTGAACCTAAAAGTTAGGAATCTGAAGATCTCGGGTTTCACTCTTCTGACACGTGCTGTGACGCTTCCACAAAACAGAGTGCCTTTTACACCCACCTCCATGGAAAACTTCCAAAGAAATACATGTAAGAAGCAATCCCACCTTTTTGACACTGATGGCAACAGCTTCTTTTTGACCGTAATCATCTACAGTAAGGTCACTTCCAAATTTGTACTCTGGATGAGCTTCTTCCTCCTGGTCAGCTGCACAGAAAAGAAAAAGGATCAGTGCAAAAACCAGCAACTGTTGGTTCTGTGTGAGACATGAGACATTTTTTAAAAACAGAAATAAAATCCAGGGT
>JANHGB010007710.1:0-21581 GCA_026283785.1 Coracopsis vasa
AGGACGCGATGATATTCAGCTGGCGTATGTGACGTATTTTTAGGGTGTTAATTGTAATAGTAGCGTAGTAGTATGAGGCTACTCACAAGGATGTACTCCCCATGACACGCTTTGCTAATGCACTCTCTTCAGATGATAATAGCGCTAAAAAAAAGGCCAATAATAAAACGGTGGAGGGGCATTCTCCACCTTACCCATCTGCGCCTAACGAATCTTCCCCTCATCAATCTGAGCCATAATTATAATAATAGGCTTGATAGTGTATCTGTTATGGATTATGTATTCCGTGTGCATTATTAACAACATGACTTGTTTGTCCCTCTATACTCATAAGGAAAACATAAACCACAGACAAATGATAGCAGAAGTGGTTGTGGCTATTAAGAACAATTAAGCACTACACAGCCTCTCAGCAGGGAGCTGCTCTGGTGTGGTTTAATGGAGCAGATGTCATGTTAATAGTGTGCATTTTCATAATGCTGTCTTGCATATTCAGGTATAACTATCTGCTCTACTGCAGGAGCTTTGATTGCATAGCAAGAGGCAGCTATAGCCACCAAAAGGGTTCTGCCTATTTAATATGTGCTGGTTTAATTTAATTTTGAAATTGAGTTTGAGATTCATTTACTAGAAATAAAGAACTTCACAGGGTGATTTGCTGCCCACTTTCTGTAGCTGGAAGAGGAAAAGGTATTGATGTCACTTTTTAGCTTGAAATCAGCCCGAAACTTCCATGTTGTTCTGTTATACAATGTGGTGGGCACAGAAATAAGACTGTCCTGTAGTTTCCCAGGCCTTCCTTTTCTCCCTTTTTAAAAATGGGGGCTATGTTTCTTCTTCTCCAGTCAGTGGGAATGTCACCAGACTGCCATGACTTCTCAGATACAATGGACAATGGCTTAGCTACTTTGCTAGTTCCCTCAGGACCTGTAGATGCACCTTGTCAGGTCTCATGGATTTGTGCACCTCCAGGTTCCTTAGATGATCCCAAACCTGATCTTCTCCTACAGCAAGTGGTTCTTCATTCTTTCAGCCCCTGTCTTTGCCTTCTGTGTGGGCAGTGTGGTTGGAGCTCTTGCTGGTGAAGACTGAGGCAAAAAGGCCACTGACCACCTTAGCCTTCTCCATGTCCCAGGTAACCAGGTCTCCCATTTCGTTCTGGAGAGGGCCCATATTTTCCCAACGTTACCTATAGAAGCTTTTCTTTTTGCTCTTGATGTCTCTGGTTGGATTTAATTCTATTATCTAGGAGAACTTTAGCTTTTCTAACCTGATCCCGGGCTGCTCGGATAATTTCTCTGTATTCCTCCCAGGCTACCTGTTCGTGCTTCCACTCTCTGTAAGCTTCCTTTTTGTGTTTGAGTGTTTTCAGGAGCATCTTGTCCATCGATGCAGACTTCCTGGTATTTTTTGCTGACTTCCTGTTTGCTGCAATGCATGCCTCCTGAGCTTGGAGGAGGAGATCCTTGAATATTAACCAGCTTGCTCGGGCCCTTCTTCCTTCCAGGGCTTTATCGCGTGGAACTTTACTAAGAAGATCCCTCAAGAGGCTGAAGTCTGCTTTCCTGAAGTCCAGGGTAGAGAGCTTGCTGCGTGCCCTCCTCACTGCCCTAAGGATCTTGAATTCCACCACATCATGGTCACTGCAGCCAAGGCTGCCCTTGAGCTTTACATTCCCCATCAGCCCCTGCTTGTTGGTGAGAACAAGGAATAATAATAGCAAGCTACATTCACATACCTGCTGTAAAACATTGTTTTGACGTAGGCAACATTTTACATTAACTTTTGAAAAAAACAAGACCCTTTAAACCATAAATCCCACAGCCTGATGGTTTTATTTTCCACTTGAAGAGGACATCAAATACACTCAGAGCCAAGTCCCTTAGGAAGGCCCTCATGTCTGGGGACTTTTGGTGGCATTAGGGAAATGATATTGCCACCAGTATTAGCTCATGGGAAAGAGGAGCATCACAGACCAGTGTGAAGACCTATGCTGGGGCTGGCTGGGTTGTTCTGGGAGCCATCTGAGCACAATTTTAGGACAAAGCAGAAGTGAAGGGTGGCACTTCAAAGCATTTTCATCTCCATTTCCTCGGTGCTGTGATGCGCTGCTGGGAGGAGGTATGGCTGCCTCCTGGCTGCCTCCCAGCTGCCATAGCAACGAGTTGCTCAGCACTGCATCACTGGGGAGAAGGTGATGCTCCTCTGAGCCTGCAGCTCAGCAACTGCTGAGGGGGACATGGAAAAGCTCCTTTTTAAAGCACCACTGTGTGTCGCCATTGAAAGAAAGGAGGGTAGTAAAAGGGAAAAAATGCAATTTTAATTTTCACTGTGAAAAAGAAATAATAGACAGATTTATATCTGGTTTAGCCATGAGGCATGACCTTTGGTGTGTGACTTGACTATCCACCCAGACTTTGGGGCAGAGAGCACACATGTATGTGCTTTAAGGATACTGCCACAAAAAGGAAATGCAAGGAAGCACATTGAGAATCACCTTGGTATCCTGCTCATGCTTTGAGCTGTCTGAGGCAGGATAAATGTGCTGTTTCAGGGTCTGTGCAAGAATCAGGGAGAGATTGCTGTCTTCAGTCCTGCTAAAGATACTTTAAATTATTTAGTCTGGTATCATGTTAGTGTTTATTAAGTGTTTTGCACAGCATGTTTGTAACCACTGTTTGCATCCATTGAACCTCTGGGTGTGTGTATGTGAATAAGGGCAGAAGGAAAGTCTCCTGTAAATTAAGACCTTGGAAAACAAGTATGGAATTGCAAAGGTTTTCACTGAGAACCGAAAACATTCGTTTATGTCTCAGTATTCTTTTTTTTATTACTTTTCCATAGTTCTATGTATTACGTAATTAACTATTCAATGTTACTGTTTTGACAAAAAGAAAATTTTCTGGACTATGAGGATTGAAAGAGCAGTATTAAGATCAAGGAGAAAAACAGGATTAGGAATCAAGGTGCTAAAAAATGTTATTTGTTTAAAGCACATCTGGTTTTGAATAAAATGCAGTGATTCCAAGTTTGCAGTGTCACAGGCAAGTGCACCTGGAATGGCAACAGATTTGTCCTCCGTTAGAGTACAGAAGTGAATTTCACTATGGTATCTTTTCAGTGTCATGTTAAATGTTTTGACCCATCCAAATAACAGGAAACTGAAGTTCTGACTGAACTCTTATCATCTGCAACTGCTCAGGGTTATGGTGACACTGAAGATGAAATCTTATTTCTGCAGCCTTTGTACTTTGTTTCATCAGACATTGCCTCACCAAAAACCATCCCCACCCCACTTAGCAGGGATGAGCTGCTGAAGAAAACCACAGGGAAAACCACTTTTAAACTATAATCCTGGAAATGCTTATGCCTGAGCTGTCCTAGTGAAACCCATGTCTGACTCACAGAGTTGCACAAGCACATTTCCTTCTGTAAAAGAGCCAGAGCTTTTCCAGAACATCCACTGCAGGTTTTAACAGCATCTCAAGAGACATTTCAAGTGTCCAGGTAATGTAGTGAATAATAATGGCTCTTTGTGTACTTATTTATAGGTGTAACATTCATTTCATGGAAATAATATTTCATTGGGAATAATATTTCATTTCATGGGAAATAATAGCTTCATTAGACAAAAACCATGATGTTACCTACAGGATGAGTTCTCTGCTTGCCTTGCATTGGAGCCTGTCTCTTTCTTTGTGGTAGCCAAAATGAGAGATAGTGAGGAACCTGTCTGCAGAGCTTCCCAGAGCTGATGCTACATGCATACAAAGGTTCACATTTGTATTTATTTAGAGCTTCATCATAAAGTCTGTCTCAGCTGGACAGATCATCTTCCTCCCACTGCCCAGAGATATTATCAATTACGTGGGTCCAATTTTCTGAGAAGGTAACGCAGTTACTGCCCCGGTTGACTTCAGCAAGCTTTTCAGGTACATGCTGCCCTTAAAGATAATGTCATTCAGTGTTCTCACAGCCCAGAAAACCAGAGGTGTGCTATCAACTTATTCTATAACAAAATACTAAACTCCAGAAGAGCTGTCTGTAGAAGTAAAAAGATATGTTTCTGTTTCAAATTAGTATGACTTTATCAACTGCCACAAAGAAAACACAGTCTATTGTCCAGAAATAATTTATTCATCAACAATAAAACACTGAATAGAAAAAGCCTTGTAAAGAAAACTATATATATAATGCTTTATTTTTTTTATTTGATACTCCACAAAAAACACTACAGACAGTAACAAAATAATCCGATTAATCTTAAAAATTTCAAATTATAATTGTCATTCTTCATTTATTATGTTTTATTAACAATGTAAAGGTCATTTGTTTACATATTATAGGTTTATTTGATTTCATTAAATTGTTTCTTAAAACACTTCAAGCAATTTGTTGGTTGCCCCATAATTTATAACATATATAAGTATATCAATAAACAATATAACAGCTCTGAGAAAGATATGCAGACTGTTCAATGGTAAGTAGTCTACCATAGGTTGTTTAGTGGGAGAGCGGGAATAAATTACAACTGAATTGGGATAGAAGTCAACACATTGAAGAGAAATAATGTTTGGGGAACAATTACATGTTTTCCATTGCCCGTTTAGTAATGTGATCACTTTCAAGCTCTGATTTCTCCTGGTTTAGATACTCTAACACCTTTGCTAGCATATCCTCATCAAGATACTGCCTGTTTTGGGTGTCATCAGTTTCTCCAGCCATGGAAAGCCTTTTGCTGAGTGAAGCCAACTTCGCAGCCTCCTGTGGTCCCAGCTGACTTAGGTGCTCCCTGATGGCCTCGTCCAGCTGGTCATCTTTCTGCAGGTTGCTCTCAGAAGCTGGAACTGCGACTCGTTTCATCTGGTTCATATTGATAACTTCGGGATATTTTGCCAACACCTTTGCCAAGTAATCGGCCAGCTCTTCATCCTTCTCATTCAGTTTCTCGTACTCCAGTTGTTGCCTTTCCAAATCGTTCAACCAGGCAGCCTTAGGAAACGAGTGTCCTTTCAATCTTCTGGGAATGTAAGACAGTCTTGGCAAATCATTTTCTTGATTAAGACGATTTAGGAAGTAGGAGGGATTCTGATTAGCTAAATTGTCAGTTCCCAGAAGACTGACTATATCTTCAACATTGAGGTCTTCAGGTAGATTTTCTGGAATAAGATTAAGAGGCTGCTTCATGTACCCATTTTTAGAGTTTACGTTATGCTTAAATATATCTCTCTGTCCTAGATTGGTTTCAGTGATCTCGTCGAGGTCTTCTGGGAATTCTGCTTCCTGCTCAGCTTCCAACCTTTCACTCTGAATCTGCTTTTTTTCTCCAGATTTCAACATGTCTATTAAATCCTCGGGAGGAATTTGTAAATTCCTTGAGATTTCTATCAGCTGAGCTATAGACTGAGGATCAAGTTGCTTATCTAAAAATGTGGGTGCTCTTTTTTCCTCAAGTTCTCCTCCAGTCCTTAATTTCCTATTCCCAGCACCACCCATCAGCCTCTTCAGGTAATAATTCATTAGCTTTGAAAGATCCTCTGACATTTGATCTTTATTGTCTCTTCTTATTTCATCCTCAAGGAAGCTGAGTTTCCCTGATCTTTTCATTTCATCGTCAATCTCCTCTTCATGTTTATCAATTTCCTCTTTGCTATCTTTTATCTCTTCCTGAGTTTGACTTTCCACTTTTTCTTCTATGGGATTCCAATCTTCTCCTCCAACTACATCTTCATAGGCAATGTTATTCACTTTATATACATCATCTTCATCATCTGTATACAATTTCTGGTCCTCATCCAACCTTTCTTTCTTATGGTTACTAGGTCCTGCCATCTTCCCCAACTCCTGAAACACAGACTCCAATGTAGCAAGGCTTTGGGGTGTGTATTGCTCTTCCACTATTTCATTAGTACGCTTGAAAGGACTGTCTCTTGAACTGTCTTCATAGTGACCAAGTGGCATTTTGAGATATTTTTGCCATCTCTCAGGCCACTTGTAAGCCTCGTAATCATCAGTTCCTCCAGCTGGAAAATTGCTATCGGAACTCAGGCCATAAAGTTTATTCTCCTTTGGGCCAACTTTTGACTCTTTCTCAGCTTGCCTCAAGGCTTCCAACATTGCCTTAACCCACTGGGACTCATCTTCAGTCAAAGAATCCCTTAAATTATCTGGTAGGTGAACCTGATCTTTGCTTTCTTTCTGTTGCAGGAGGTATGGGATACTCTGATAAGAGTTGTAATCAGGGCTGCTTTCTCCCTTGTTAGTTTGCTTGCGAAGATCTTCTATGTATTCCAAAGCCTTGATCATATCGGGATTTGGAAACCTTTGTAAGTTTTTCATTACATAGTCTGGATCTTTCTGAAGCAGCTGATGCTGCTGGAAGGAAGCTGCATCAACCCAGCAGATCAGGACAAAGAAAAAGATGAGAGCTTCTCCAAGCTGGAAGGTTTTAGTTTCTGCCATGTTTAAAATATTTCCTTGAAATAAAGAAGAAGAAGAAGAAGAAAAAAAGAAAAAAGAAGCAGTTAACATATGGAGAGAGTCTTAGGAAACTGAGAAGTAAAATAGAAATTGACATTTTAAACTCATCATGAAGAATACCACCAGTACTACACATGTTTTTATTAATTATTGAAACCTAATATAACTTGTGCATGGAAGCTGTATATTTTGGTGGAAATTTGAGGTTTTCTGAATCTTTTCTATGATTCCTCAGGTTACTGGAAACTATCAGTTTCCTATGCTAGAAATTTCTTATCTCTATACTCAGTGTACTTTATGAACATTAATTTCCCAGTGGCAGCACCAGAGAATAAAATATAAATCCTATATAGCTCATGAAATGCCGATAGAGGAATCTAGATGTCATTTTGATTATCAAAATAAAGACCTCAAATGGTAAAATCAGTATATCCATATATTTAAATGCAACTTCTAATATTTAAAATATTAAAACTGCAAATAGAAATACTTAATGAGATTATTCCATAGGGCGTGTAATTTCATGCCAGGGTAATACAGCTGAATGATGCTATACTGCAATAAAATTAATGTCATGAAGTGGAGAACATGGCATATAAAATGACTTGCAAGTTTATTTCTATCATTAGTGTCTGTGTTATTACTTTCTTTTTTTATAGATCATAAAAAATATTATTTGGATTACAGTTGAATTTTAGTTATGAGGCTCTATGGGTGAACCATTTTCCTACAGGTAATGATCCCTTATATGAAGGACACACTATAATTTATCCTAAAGGTACGATATAATTTTACTGAATCCTTTAAAACCCATCTTGGAAATGAGCTCGAGTAGGTATGTTCTGAGTGGTGATTTCATTCATTCATTGATTTCAGCAGAAATTGAATCAGGTCCCAGGACAGGCAGAAACATCACCATTGGCAAAAGTGGGCTAAATTCAGTTAGTTAGAATAGATCAGTAGAAGCCCAAGTTTAGTCAGTCTGTCCAGCTTAAGTCAGCCAACAGTAAACTCCGAAACAGAAGTGGGAAAAATATGCTTCTGACTAAGAAGATTACAGTACTGCTGTGTATGAGGATAGAGCTGCACAAGCCCAGTCTTGCAGGGAGCTGAGCACCCTTCACCCAGCGTAGTGAAACACTGCCATCACTCATTCCCTGGGAGATGCTCAGACACTGATACACAGGGGCTGTGAGACTGATGATAAGGTACTTTTCTGATCCAGTTACATTAATAAGGTAGAATGATGAGAAAGAAATTATAAAGATAGAAACCACTTCTATTAATTGACCTATTTTGGTTCCTTTGGTTTTTGGCTTGGTAAAAGCATCCTGCTGAGACATTGGTGATTCAGTTTATCATGAAAGAGCTACGCCTATCACTATTTACCCCCTGCTGCAAGCAGAAAGTGAGTGTGAATACGCTCATTTCAGCTCACTTGTAGATTTTTCCACTCAGTTTTTGTTCCTAACTTAATACGACTTAACTAAAGTCAACTAAGTACGACCAAACTAAATAGTTAAAGCAGTACCAGTTCAGACAGCTGCTTTTGGGTTGGTATTTTTTTTTTCCTGGGCAAGCTAACAGCTGTAATAGCAAACAATTTCCCTGAACATTTCTGACTTCAAGCCTGGGTACATTTGAGCATTGATTTTACAAAGGCTTAGTTCCAAACAACTGATTAGAAGGTCCTATCCTCCAGATCTGAGTTTTCCCTGAAACAAAGCCAAGACATCGCTTCATTTTCTGTCACAGAAAAGGCACTAGTCCTATGCATAAATTTATATCTCCCTGAAGAAAGAAAACACTTCACTACTTCTTGCAGCAAGTAAATGAAATTAAGACTTTCTTTTCCGTCAGAGAGACTGGTTATGAACAGAGTTAGTTTGATTGGTGTATGAGAAACTGTCCTTTCCAAGGGCTGGGGGAAGGGAGAGTTGTTCCATAATTATCTGCCAGGCACCTCCCACTTACAGACACCAGGAACTCAACCTCCTTCCCTGCACACAATCATGTATTGTTACAGCCTTTGTAAGAGTCCTCAGCATCCCATTAGAATCAAAATGTGCATAGCAGGGCAAAGTTCAGTTTAGTGTTCCACACTGAACTGATGTTGCTCGACGGGATATTTCTGCAGCAGGAATAACAGGACATTGGCTCCCCTCTGCATATTTTGGATGCATTTGTCTCTAAATCAATTTTCACTTTATTTTATTGGTAGATGATACTTGAAAGCCTTGTCAAATGGATCTAGGAATGATTTCTTTTAAAAGCTTTGAGCTCATGTCATAAAACCTTGTCATTAAATATACCGCGTTATCTAGGGTCGGAGGACTCCTCCCCAGTCTTTCAGACTTTAATCCCATTTAAACAAAAGAGATAATATTTTTTACTATCCTTAGGATCTATACTAAACATTTTCTTCTGTGCCTCTCAAAGGACAATATATTAAAATGGCTGTTTTGTCTGCAGATGGGTGATCGTGAAGCTAGCCTAGACGGGGAGCCTAATAGCTAATAACTGTTCTATTAGCACCTAACAAACAGGAAAATCGTCTTTTGGCCAACAAATATAGAAGTTACTATTTACAAATTAGGCAATCGCGTTCACAATCTGACATGTACAAAGGCAATGCAGACTGGCAGAAGTTCCCTCAAAACAGACAAAAAAATAAATCTCCTTTCTGGGATGTTTCCATGGTAGCACCAATTTTTTCTCACGATCTCCCTCAGTAGTCGTCTCCGATGTAAATGCAATGTTTCCAGTGAAAAATTGGGATGAAAACTCTTAACTTTTCCTATGGATGAGTCCCTGCCCTGAGAGTGTAAGGGGGAATCTGACAGCAGTTTTCCATAAGGAAAATAAAGAAATATATCACACATTCTTTCTTCCACTCACTTTTGCAATAAATAACAAACACAACGGCAGTAAATTTCCCTTGTTTTTAATGCTATCCAACCCTTTATCATCTGCAAGGGACTCAAAACATGAACAAAAATAACAATATGGTGAGGAGAAGGGGGAAAAAACCCAACCCTCAAGCAGTTCTGAATGGATATACCACCTGTCTGTGTATGCATACATCTGTAAAGTTGGTCAGATGCATTTGCATCCAGAGGAACCTCTCAGTCTATATTTTGACGTGGCTGAAATGCCATGTTGGCAAGCTGGCACTCCTGAACAAAATCACAAACAGAAACACAATACTTCCTGCCCTTGGCCACGATAGATAGATGATATATAGATATAGATGTAGATAGAGATAGAGATAGAGATGTAGATAGATAGATAGAGATAGAGCTATAGAGATATGGAGATAGGTATAGATGCAGAATGTATCTCTCCCTATAGGTCCGTATTTTGCACACGTATGTTTCATCACCAGCACCAGCTACAGCCCATCACCTCTCTGCTGTAGCTCGCGTTTTAGCTGAGGCTCTCTCTTTGCCGTGGGTCCCTCCCGGCTGGCAGCAGGTTCCGCGGCTCCCGGCCGCCCCCCGGCGCACCCCCTACCTGCCAGCGCCGCTCCTGCCGCTCCCGCCGCTGCCGCCGCCATGACTGAGCCTCCCTCAGCGCCTCGCCCCGCCCACGAAGGGCCGCTCGGCCAATGGGAGGCGAGGCGCGAAAGAGCGGGCCAATAAGGGAGCGCAGTACCTCAGGGAGGGAACGCCCACTAGGAGGTAGGAGCCAATAGGGGAGAGGGGGGTGACAAGCAGAGAGGGGCGGGCCGCTCGCTGTGGTAGCCAATGGGAGGGAGGCAGCGGGGTGAGGACACGCCTACTGGGAGCGGAGAGCCAATCAGAGAGCGGCTCTGGTTGTCAATCACCTGCCCATCGTGGCTCCGCCCACTGAGCGAGGAGAGCCAATAAGAGAGCGGAGCTGCTTGTCAGTCACCCGCTCACAGTGGCTCCGCCCACCAAGCACTGGCAGCCAATGGGAGGGAGGAATCAGTGAAAGGAGACGCCCACTTAGCGCAATGAGCCAATCAGAGAGAGGCTCTGCTTGTCAATCACCCGTCCACCTTGGCTCCGCCCACCGAGCGCTGGCAGCCAATGGAAAGGAGGCAAGGCTGGCAAGGACACGCCCACTGAGCGCGGAGAGCCAATCAGGGAGCGGAGCTGGGTTTTGGGGCGATTTGAGGTGATTTTGGGGCAATTTGGGCTGTTTTGGGGTAATTTGGGCTGTTTTGGGTCATTTTAGGTGGTTTTGGGGTCATTTCGGTGGCTTTTGGGGCGTTTCAAGCGGTTTTGGGGCAATTTGAGCTGATTTCGGGCACTTTCGGGGCATTTTGGGTGGGTTTGGGCCCCTTTAAGGCCCCCGCCATAGGGGCCGGGGCCGGACGCAGTCGAATCAACGCTGGGGTCCTCAATCAGGTCCGCGCCTCCCCTCGGCTCGTTCATTGGCGGACGCCGCGGCTCCGTTGTCTGACGTCACCAACGCGCGCCACCCCCCCCGACCAATCAGCGGCCGCGGCTCCGCCTCAAGGCCGGCTGGTGGTGACATGGGCGCCGCCATCTTGGGTGTCTCGACGGGGGCCGCCATCTTGGATGAGTCACGCCCTGCCACGGGCGCCGCCATGTTGGTGGCGCTTCCTCTATGGGCGCCGCCATCTTGTGCCTCTCTTTGGTCTCTATAGGCCCCTATAGGATCTCTCTATGTCCTTACGGGCCTCTGTATGTCCTTATAGGGCCTCTACCATTCTTTAGCTGATGACAGGCATGGTTAGCAGATGATGTTAAAGATTAGCGAAGGAAAGCTGTATTTTCCTTTGGGACACCTACAACTTCTCTGTCTTTCTCTTTGGAATTCTATCTCTCCAGGGCAAGCTGGGCAGAATTGGACCACCAGGCTGCAAGGGAGACCCTGGTGACAAGGTAGGAATGCTTTACTCTGTCACTCAGCACATCAGTTGCACATAGTACAAAGATGGCCAGTGAGGTTACTGGCCCATTTCCCTACAGACTGTATACATACAGATTGTATGATGCAGAGTGGTTGGAACTAAATGATCTCAAGGTCCTTTCCAACCAACAAGCAAGAAGTAGTCTCTAGAGCAACTTTCTAAGCCATTTGATTCATTCTGCAGGGAAAGTGCATGCTGTTGCCACTGCAAAATGTGTGGTTCTTTGTGCTTTCTCTCCCTAGGGCCCTGATGGCTACCCAGGAGATGCAGGAGACCAAGGAGAAAGAGGAGATGAAGGCATAAAGGTACAAGTGAAGGGTCAGACATTATAACAGCGTCCTTGTGCTCCTCATGGTGCACGTCGCTGGAGCACAGCAATGTGCTGATGATGCTGGTAGTGACCATTGCTCTATGGCTCTTTCAGGGAGATCCTGGCCGGCCTGGTCGCAGTGGACCACCGGGACCTCCAGGAGAAAAAGGAAGCCCGGTAGGTCCATGCGGCATTCCAGTGTATCCAGTGTCTTAGTAGGGTCTGCTCCTTGTGGCATGGAGCCATACAAAGTGCTGGTGATGGAGCAGCTCCAGCACAGAGCTTGCACTGTATCCTTCCTTCTCTTCCCATCTTCTCCTGTCCAGTTACTTCAGACATAGCAGAAGATGCTGAAAGAACCCTCCAGCTTTAGGCAGGGCTGGATAGATGCTATAAGATACATAAGTTGACCAGCCCTTTGCACTGGTTGATAGAAGAAGGGTGACACAGCATCACAGTGCTCCGAGGCTGGAGTCTATGCACATAGCACTGATGTGTAGGCATGGTGGGTATGTGGAAGCATGAGTTGTGTGCTCATACGTGCCTCTGCTCAAGGGTGTATGTGCTTGGTACAGGACAAGAGGGGGATGTGTGCATCTTGACCTCTCTTCCAACAAATTGTGTTGCTTTTTCTTCTCCAAGGGACTTCCAGGCAACCTTGGA
This sequence comes from Coracopsis vasa, assembly GCA_026283785.1. Classification (NCBI taxonomy): domain Eukaryota; kingdom Metazoa; phylum Chordata; class Aves; order Psittaciformes; family Psittacidae; genus Coracopsis; species Coracopsis vasa. Next base: position 12,357 of record JANHGB010007710.1, read on the forward strand.
GCTCAAGGGCCTGCTGGGAGCAAAGGACGAAGGGGTGAACCAGGACCTCCTGGACCCACAGGAGAGCCTGTAAGTGTTTGAATAGGTCTGTGCACAGTGGGAAGACCACAGCATCCTGATGCAGTTTCATGGATGAGTGCTGGGAAACTCCCCTTCTTTAGCCTGCCTGCTCCAAAAACTACACAGATGCTGATCTCCTGATGGAGGATGTCTCCTCCATCTTCCCAGAGCAGTACTTCCATAATCCATAAGCATGATGTTAACCAGTCCACCCCAGAAAAAGCATCCTGTTTTCCTTGGGATGCCTCTGAGGATGCCCAGGGACCCTTGGGCTGTACTCGCAAGTTCCCCACACTGCTGGCTTCCTGCAGTGGAGATCTGGTGGCCACCATGGGGAACCCTCAGTGAATGAACCATGAGTGTTTATGGCTACTGCTGTGACCACCTCCTGACAGAATAGTCTGGCTGTGACCTCCCAAAAGCCAAAGGCAAGATCCCCCCCAGGCAGAGCCAGCACAGGCATCCCTGCTCCCTCCTGACAGGCACTAAGGGGGCAAAGAGACCACTCTTGGGCCAGGAAGCAGAAGGCAGGGTAGCCACATATCACTGCTTGGGTAGCATCCATCTTCACATCCCATTTATGTGGCTTTCTTGTGTCTGCCAAGGGTCGACGTGGAGATCCAGGGACAAAAGGCAGCAAAGGCACTCCTGGGGCCAAAGGAGAAAGGGTGAGTAAAGCAACTGCCCCAAGACCATTGCAAGTGAGCCCAAGAGGCACAGGAGTGGTATGAGTGATGTGCTACTGTGCATGTGTCCTGCTGGCATCACGTACAGCCTCCTCTTCCATGCATTGGAGACATCCCTGACTGGGAATATCTTTACCCTCCCCACAGGGAGATCCTGGTCCAGAGGGTTCTCGTGGCCTGCCCGGTGAGGTTGGAAGCAAAGGAGCAAGGGTAAGCACAAAGAGAAGGAGAGCGCTGTTGCCATCCAAGGCAGCTCTCCCTTTCCTCCTCATGCACACCTTCCTGTGCCTTCCTCTCCACGTTCTTGTGTCTTGCTTTGCAGGGAGACCAAGGAATGCCAGGACCTCGAGGCCCTTCAGGTCCTGTGGGAGAGCCAGGCAGGATAGTAAGTCACCTGTATGACCATGTCCTCCCTCTCCAGTGAGAGCTTGTCCCATTGACATAAGTTGGCTGCACTGTCCTTCCCAAGGAGTCCAAAATCTATTCCAGAGGCCTCATCTAGCCCATGGGGCAAAGACAAATGGCAAGACCTAGGAATCCCTGCTCTTCCATTGCTCCTGGTCCCACATGTTCCCATGACAATATGGAAGGAAGGGAAGGGAAAGGTCTCCCCAGGCCTGGTCTTCATTCTGGGTCTGTGGTTAATCCAGTAGTGCTGTGACATCCATGTGTCTCCATGGGACACAGGGACCTAAGTGCTGAATCAGTCCCTATCACAGTGACCCCACTGGGAGGGAGGATGGTCGTGCAGCATCCTCTCAAGAGCTGGTTTCTCCAGCACAGTCCCATGTGCAAGCAGGGAGCTGCAGGGAACATCTTCACCCACTCCCTCCACTGTCCTGCAGGGATCAAGAGGGGATCCTGGTGACTTGGGCCCAAGAGGTGATGCTGGACCACCAGGACCGAAGGTAAGGTCTTTGGATGCAACTCTGTGTTTGAAAGGGTATTGCTGTGTGCCTTTGTTAAATAGATACATAGGGATGGAGGAATGGATGGAGGGATGGATGGATAGATAGATGGATAGATACATAGATAGATAGATAGACAGATATAGATAGATACTGATTTTGTGACTGTCACTGTCATGGTCAGGTTTAGCTTCTGACAGGTCTCATGTTTTCCTCCCAAAGGGTGACAGAGGCAGACCTGGCTTTAGCTACCCTGGACCCAGAGGACCACAGGTATGTATCCCTCATCCATCAGATGTACGTGCCACAAAGAAGCCTGTATCGGTGGTGTCTGCTGTTGGAGGCTGGGAGAAGAGGGAAGGAGGAATAAAAGTGTCCAAGACCCCCAAAACATGGAGCCTGCAAAGGGGGTTAACACCAGGGCTGAACCTGGCCACAGTTCTTTCAGTATCACAGCAGAGGTGATGGGGATGAGGCTGTGCCCACCACTCCAACCATCACACTGCAGATGTACACTGCAGGACCAGTGCTGCTTGGGTGCTGACATCCACCTCTCTCCCTTCACAGGGTGACAAGGGTGAGAAGGGGCAGCCGGGACCCAAGGTGAGTGTGTTTGAATCCATCACCTACATTCAGTAGTGACTGTAATGCACAGCAGTCAGTGCCCAGCTCTCCAGATGTGTGGCCTGCAGCTGCAGAGCTGGAGTGAATCTCCTAAGCCCATATCTCCTTTTAACACGATCTGAAACATGCTGTGCAAAACCTCCTTGTTCTTAGTTAATGCTTAAGTAAACACTGTTTGCTCTGTGCTGGTTTAGTGGATGCTCTCCTGGGCCAGGCAAGTATTCTTGATAGGCTTATAGCAGTAACACCGCTGCCTGAGCACATCCAGATGTGCTCTGTGCTGGATCTGTTTCCCTTTCCTTCGAGCAGGGAGCAAGAGGAGAGCTTGGACCAAAAGGAGCGCAAGGGACCAAAGGAGAGAAGGGGGAACCGGTAAGCAGACCTCCTGTGGGTCAGTGTTCCCCTTCCACACCTCTGATAGATGTGCTGGAGACAGTGCTGCCTGCTCTCCTGCTGGCCCATCTCCCCAAGCTCTGTTGTGGGACCATGCTTAGCAGGACTGGCCCTGCATCACCAGCCTTGCTGGGGTAATATCTGACCCTTCTTTGCTCCTTGCCCAGGGTGATCCTGGTCCAGGAGGTGAGCCCGGACCCCGCGGTCCCACTGGTGAAGCAGGCCCTGAGGTACAGTGCCATGATACTGTGTGTGAGAGGATGCTGCAGCTCCCTCCTCTTCCTCCCCACTTCTCCTTGAAGCTGTAAAGCTCAGAGGACCCCAGTGGGTCTCCCTGCAGGAGAGTTTTCCTACCTTTCCCTCTGCAAAAAGCCATGGTTTCAATGGTTCTGATGTGTAGTTCCCACAAAGGGAGCTCATGGGCAAACAGTGCCTGAAATCCCTATGCTTTTCTTACAGGGTACCCCTGGCCCAGCAGGAGATCCTGGCCTGACTGTAAGTAGCACTTCTTTGCATCCCCCAGTGCTCTGTCTCCTGGGGCAGCCATGGCTTTGCCAGGCACAGCCTGAGAATGAAAGAGCATCCCATCCTGATGCTGCCTGGTAAAGGAGGCCTGTGGCTTCCCATGGGAGCCAAGGAAAGAGGGGTGGGAAGGGAAAGGGGAACCTTTCCCTTAGAGAGGATGGATGCTGTGTAAAGGGAGGGAGGCATTCACCCTGCATCCCTTTGCTGGCAGGACTGCGACGTGATGACCTACGTGCGGGAGACATGCGGATGCTGTGGTGAGCAGATCATTGCTTCTCCCCAGGAAAGGGGAATGAGCAATGGAGGGATGGGGAAAAGGGGTCATCAGGGGCCACCTCCTTCAGGGAAAGTCATTCCCTGCTCACCTCCTGATTATTTTAGGAGCAATGAGCTGTAATACAGAGTTGCCTGGTCCGGATGCTAGGATAGAGTGTGTTGCACAGATTGGGGGTATCAAATACATCAACAGAAAGATGCATGCGAAGCCCTCCCAACCAATCCACAAGCCCATCCAAGTGGATGCTTGGTGTGATGCTGTCTCATCTCCCCATAGATGGTCTCTTGGTCCCACCATCGCTGACCTTTGTGTTTTCCTCCTCCTGTCCCTCTCCCCAGACTGTGAGAAGCGCTGCGGTGCCCTGGACATCATGTTCGTCATAGACAGCTCGGAGAGTATTGGCTACACCAACTTCACCCTGGAGAAGAACTTTGTGGTCAATGTGGTCAGCCGCCTGGGCTCTATTGCCAAGGACCCCAAGTCACAGACAGGTCTGGACTGTGTGGGGCAGAGGGAACAGAAAAGGGGTTTGGATTCCTCCAGCTTCCATGTTTGCAGCTGCCCTGGGCTGCGATCCATCAATCCAGCTCTTCCACATCTCTTCCCTATTCCCTTCCCAGCTCTTTAGGCCAATGGGGCAGCTCTTTGCTGGTATGAAAGTTTGCTGACCCCCTCTTTTCACTGAGGATGCAAAGCCAAGTGACCTGATGCTTCATTGGCAGGTGCCCGTGTTGGGGTGGTGCAGTACAGTCACGAGGGGACCTTTGAAGCCATCAAGCTTGATGACGAGCGCATTGATTCACTGTCGAGCTTCAAGGAAGCAGTGAAGCGCCTGGAGTGGATTGCTGGAGGCACCTGGACACCTTCTGCCCTTCAGTTTGCCTATAACAAGCTCATCAAGGAAAGCAGGCGAGAGAAAGCCCAAGTGTTTGCTGTGGTGATCACGGATGGGCGCTACGACCCCCGGGACGACGACAAGAACCTCGGTGCTCTTTGCGGTAGAGACGTGGTTGTCAACACCATTGGCATTGGAGACATGTTTGACCAGCCAGAACAGAGTGAGACCCTGGTGTCCATCGCCTGCAATGAACCCCAGCGCGTCCAGAAGATGAGGCTCTTCTCAGACCTGGTGGCAGAGGAATTCATTGACAAGATGGAAGATGTCCTCTGCCCAGGTCTGTAACCTCTCCTTGCACAGTTCTGACTGGAACTGGGGTTTTCAGCCCCAGGGTTTGGGGTTGGGGGTATATATGGTGCACTGCAGCAGTTGCAGAGACACCGTGTCCCAGCAGGTAGCTCATAAGCTGGGTTATACCCTTATGTAGCCCTGGATGAGGAGTCCTTCCTCAGATAGCAGGGGTATCCCATTGGAGTCATTTCCCCACTAAGAGACCTTGCCCTGCTACCCCGGCTGGGTAAATGGGGGATGGCAGCACATCACTCAGTTTTCCTTGTTTCTTTCCCTTCCAGATCCACAGGTCGTCTGCCCTGAGCTGCCCTGTCAGACAGGTAAACATGACAAGTACCTTCATGCCATCTGCACACAGTGGTAGGGCCAGGAGTGGGAATGGGATGTGCAACCCCATTCATTTGCCGGGTGGCAGGAGTTAAGGGAACTGTTGTTAAGTTACATGAGAAGAGGCTCCAGGGTTTTATCTCCTGCTCTTTTCCTGCGTCTCCGAGTTCTCTGCACAGGTAGGTACGAGTGCACTCTATTAGTGCACCAGCATGGCTTAGCCCTAACCCAGTTCCTCAGAGGGTTTGACCAGGTTTTGGTCTCCAAACTCAGCAATCCATTGCTCACTTGTTCCATGTCTCTATCACGCATCAAGTCAAAACCCCCTTGCTAAACTCTCCCACCCATGCTGACCTTTGGGATGCAGAATCCAACCTGCAGCACTGGGCAGGATGCTCCTCAGGAGTGACAAGAGCAGAGCAGGGGGTAGGGACCATATGGAATATGACACCATAGTGGACCAAAAGCTTTGGCTTCTCTAACGCTGGCTGTATTTAATTAACAATTAACTGGGGGTGTTGGATTAAAGAGAAAAGGCTGTGAGGATCCTATGGTACAAAGGAGACGGCTGCTGCTCGCTGCAGGTAGCTTCACTTGATCCTGTTTTTCATGTGAAGGGGCAGATCTGTAACTTGAATTGCTGTAGATCCTGTCTGAGTCTCTGTGCCCGTATAAAGGCAATAGATGCAGCATTTGCTGGTATGCACAAAGCTGACAGGGGACAAAGTTTTGCCACTTCTTGCAGTTTTTATCTCTCCTCTTGCTGTGAATGTTCCTGTGAAAGTTCCCAGCTTTGACTCAGTATTATCCAGAACCTCAAATGGCAAAGAAGTCCCTTCATTTCCATGCAAAGCAAAGGAAAACTGGTCCCAGGATGCTCAGAAATCTGAAGACAGAAAAGCCACAATTATTCCTGTCTAAAATCAATGCATATTGGCCATGCAGAGAGCACAGCGTCCAAAAGTGATGCTGAGCTACCCACACAGGCTCCTCTGCCATATCTTCTGAGGAGCTTTGTCCTGCAGATCCGTGCACAAGGAGGTGACTTCCCCATGCCACACTGGTGCCTGCTCAGGTGTCTTCGATGTCTTTGAAGGTTTTGGGTCTATGCAGCCTCCCCGTTGCAGAAGAACACTGCAGGATTGAGGCTGACCCAAGCACTGATGCTTGGGCCATCAAAGCCCTCCAAAGCAAGGTGAAGCTGGTGGTTCTTTCCCTGTAGTGCATTTGGGTGTCTCTGTTCCTGATGCAAGGTGAGAGCTGGTACCTGTCCTGGGGACCAGAACAGAAATGGCGTGAGGAGGTATCTGAGGGTGTTCCCTCTTGGGAATCCCTCAAGCTGTGCTGTAGGCAGGCCCTATACCTGTACCCCAGAGGACATAGGTATAGGTGATGTGGCTGGGTAGGTGTGGGCCTCCTGTCAAAGTGCCATTGCACCTATCCCAGCATGGGCAAAAGTTGTCTTGGTGTGCAAGGGTCTGTGCTACGCCCGGTAGATCAAGTGTTCAGTGATGCCCAGGGATTCAGGGGCCTCTGAGTGAATCACCTTCCATCCACCGCACTGGATGGTCTGTGATGCGTTGCTGGCATCATTTAGAAGGATCTGCAACGACCACACTTGTTTAATGGCAAGGGAACATATTGGATGAGATGTGACCTAAGGCATGCGCCGGAGCCTGGGGCTTCTCTTCTTAGTGCTCAGCTTCCTCTGGTTTTCCAAGAGAATCTCCAGAGCTGGTGGCAATTCGCATGCAAACCCTTTGGATGGAGATGGTGCATTCACAGCGGGTGTGAGTGAGCTTCATGCGTATCCAATGCGTGTGTCCAGTGGGAGACAGGCCAGACAGGTTCAGGACACAGAGGCAGCTACATCCAGCTCTGTTCTTGCCCCCAGAGTTGCAGTCCTGGCACTTCAAGGAGCAAATCTATTGCTCATGCCATGTACCCCAGCCTGGGTATTGCCAGAAGAGCACAGAGAGGGACAGGTATTACACACACCTTGGCTTCCTACTTGCAGAGACAGGCATGTTTCCACTTTGGGTTCACATCTGCCTTAGTGCTTTGCCTAAGGAAATCCTGTTTTCAGGGCAGACCCTTGTCCCTGTGTCACTGCCCATCAGTTGCTGTGATGCTTGTTAAATGGGTTGAATGCTCAGCAAATCTGAACTGACCACTTGCTTTGATGGAAACCGCATGATGCTCTTTGAGGCTCTTTCTAATCCATGCAAAAGGCTTTGCTTTGAGCTTTGGGGGTTTTATTCACATTGGAGATCAGTACAGCCAGGTGTAGATGGAGGCTTTGGGGTCCTGATTAGCTCAGACACCACAAAGGAGCATTGCACACAGCAGCAAGCTGAGTGCCAGGCGAGGAGTTCACATTATGCTGTCCCTTAGATGTGTTTCTGGCTGTACAGCATCATGTGTATAGTTTACTCAGAGGAGAGTTCAAAGCTACATGATGGCTGAATCCCATATGCAGAAAGAAGCTGGACCCCATGGCACTGCTCTTCCTCCATCGTGCCTATGCCAGATGAATAGGAAGGAACTGGGCAGTTCAGTTTCCATGTCACTTTCTGAGGTCTCTCAGTTGATGTGTGAGTGATTCCAGTACAAATCCCATCCCATGGTTCCTTAGACATCAAATGTGGCAGGAAGATGTAAAACGTGGCTTTGGTCTTTACCCCTCTGTCCTCATTAGCTCTGTTCTGGTGCAGTGCCCCTAGGAAAGCCAGGCAGCTTTCAGAGCCATTGCTAGCAAGCCCTGAAAATATTCTTTTGACGCTCACTTGCAGATGACAGGAACCCTGGGAACGTAAATCCACTTATTTTCCGCCCCATGGAAGAGGGAGTCAACATAGATTTCCCCAGCACCATACATTCCATCGCCCAGTTCCTAAACTCCACGCGGGAATCCCAGGACCCCAGCATGTACACCCAGCTGGTGGCCACTTTGGCCTTTACCGCCGAAAAAGCCAAGTTTGCCACTGGAAATGAGCGGCAAGAGTGGATGGACTTGTTCATTGACACCTTCAAAATGGTGCACAGCGAGATTGTGGGGGACCCAGAAACTGTGCTAGGGCTTTGCTGACATCTCCATTAGGGATCAATGTGAAGAGAGCAGAGGCAGAGATTGAGAGGAGGTGGTAATGGTCTTTCCCCACTTGCCTGCTGGGCAGAGGGGGCAGATAGACTGGTAGATGCTTTTAGTTCTTGGTTGTGCTCAGTGAGGGATGGGACATGAGGGGCAGTCTTCTCTGGCTTGGCTGAACGATGAGCATGGCAGCTTTCTTCAGTGGTGTCAAGAGATGCTTTTGCTTTGCCCATTGCTTTTCTGCAGAGGAGCTGCGTGTCCCAGCCCTCAGCCATAGACAAGCACCAGGGTCTACCAAGGAGGCTCCCAACACATGCGTGGCTGAGGGCCAGAGCTAGCCCTTCATATGCAGAGAGACCAATGATGCACTTTCTCTATGCCTTCCTACATATGTATTTGCTAACTGCTTCTGAAGCATCTTCTGCATCCTCTCACTGGGTTACCATGAGGGCTTTCTTCAGGTCTTGTGTGGCAAGACTGACAAAGCAAGGTGCATCTCTTCTTGCTGCAGTGAGTGTCTCTGTACAACCATCCAAGGGGCAGTGGGGGATGTTGAAGGGAAGCAGCAAGTGGTATGGGAGAGGGGGCAAGCCTGGCTTTCCATTGAGAGCACCAAAACCTGGGGAGTGCTTCTCTCAGAAGCTGTATGAGCTCCCTCTGCCTTTTTCTCTGCTTCTACATTTGCGTTTCTTCTGTCTTAGTCAGCAACATGTACCTGTTGGTAGCCAAGAGATAGAGGTTATGTGCAGTCAAACCTCTATGATGTGTTACGTGAGCTATTTGAAAGCAAGTATTTCAACTTGATTCAACCCATATCAAGTGCTAGTTTGGTTCAGAGACACCACTTGTGCTGCAGGTATGTGTGTTTATTTCCATAAGCTCAGATGTTCCTAGTACTCACAGGAAGTCAGGCAGGTACCAACCATTCCTGCCTCCAGCATAACTATTGCCCTCTCAGTCCATGAGAGAACAGCATCTTCTGTGCAGGCACAAAAGTAGAAGCGTTTACTGCCAGCAAGTGGATTTTGCAGCCTCTCTAAGTGGCATGGTATTATTGCAATAAACTATACTGAGCAAATGTCATATTTAATGGGCAGAAGGGAGATGTATGGTCTTCAGAAACGTGCTTGGGCTGTGATGTTTCC
>JANHGB010007712.1:6514-16904 GCA_026283785.1 Coracopsis vasa
GCTTTTTTTCCCTTCTTTCTCCCTGGGAGAACTTAATAAATCTTTGAAATCATCAAAAAGAAATGCAGCTCCAACACAGAAAACATCAACAACAAATAAAAAGGCTTGTTCCATTCTGCTTTTGGGTAGATGAACATGAAAATCCACATTATTAGCAGTCCCTTAGAATGAGCAAAGAATTGACAAACTTGAGTTATGTATGTGAGATTGCCAGTGTTGAAAGAGTTATGGGGTGGTTTAGTTTGGCTACCTTCATCAGAACTACCAGAAGCAGTAATTGCTGCTGTACAAAGCTAGGGTGGCCACTTTGAAAATCTGAGCTTATGCTGCTATTGGTTGTGCTGTTTGGAAAGCTATTCAACTTGTAAACCTTTGTCTTGTTTCTTTTTCTTTTATCTGCATTGACAGATGATTCTGAAGGTAAAAGAACCTTTACTTATAAAAATATGGCACTTTTAGACACGGTTGCTACTCACACCTGTAACACTGTTGTTTAAAAAGGACACTGTAAGGACTTGTGTTAGAGCTTAGTGAAAACTTTTGCATGTCCTTTAGAGCTGAAGTGTCTGCCCAGTTTTATTTCTTGGGTGATTTGGGCATGTTGGAATGCCAGCCGATCTCCAGATTGTGATAATGATAAATTCCTGCTTAGGATGTCATGAAAGCATGCAGCTTCACAACTGGTAAGATTTTAACGGGCAAAAGTTTTGTGAATAGAGCTTCTGTTTTCAAGAAGCCCTGAAGTTGGACACACAGGCATGAGCTGCATATCACATCCTTCACAGTGTCTCTTTTAAGCAGTGCATGTTAAAATACAGTGTTCTCTTCTACCTTAAGTTCCCACTAACACTTTGTATGTTCTCCTTTTGTAAACCAGTTTTATCACAAAGCATTTAATCTGTTAATTTTAAGATTAAATTCCAGTTTGCAGTGCTGCTTCTTAGTGAATCATTAACAGCTAATCTTAGTAGATAGAAGTTGTTCTCTTTATTTGAGCCCTGTCAATGTGTAGATGAAAAGAGTAATTATGGGGAAAAATCTGGTTGCAAGATCTGTGGTGTATCCACATAAATAGAAGATGCAGTTTCCCTTTGCCAGTTTCTTTCTGCTTGGCTCGTCTCTTTTTTTAAATGAAAAAATCAGTACAAGAAATACTGATTAAAATAAAGCCAGAATTGAGAGGAAAGTAAAAAGACAACTTTAATTTGGTTCTTTTCTAGGTTAATGCTAAATATCCTGACCTAGAGTCGAGCTTTTGGCATAAATAAAAACTACAGCAAACTAGTAAGAGGCTAAGTTGTGTGTACTGCTCAGGCTTTGCCTTAGCACCTGAAACTTGGGCAAGGACAAGAGTTGATGTTAGGTGGAATCCATAATTCGAACGCTTGCACTTTGTAGCTGACTTAAAAGACTTGGGTAGGATCCTGGGTAAAGGACAAGGTATTCAGTCACAGCTCATGCGGAAATTCCAAGTGAAATATTTTGACTTGAGCATCTATTTAAAAGACAAAAAAAAATCCAGGACTATGGGTTTTCCTTGCAGCAAGCTGCAGTGCCTGTAGTCTGGGTATGAGTCTCAGCTGAGTTTCCCCTTAGTCTATAGTAGCAAGTGCAGCAGCCAAACTTCTGTGACAGTGGCTTACCTGAGGTTTTAATTTACTCCTGTAAACCAGGAGTGAGCCAGACTCGATGAGCTCCTCAGCCTCAGATTGCTCACTATGGGACTCATGTTCTGCTAGATGTTTTGTGCCAGAGCTAGTTTTGCACACAGCCTGTCCTCCCTTTTGTCATCTTTTGATAGTATTTCCTAGTTTCTGCAGCTAAAAAAAAAGATATAGGTGCTGCTTGTCTCTCCCTCTTATAAGCTACCTACTGATAAGCCTGTTTCAAGAACAAAATATAGAATCATAGAACAGTTAGGGTTGGAAAAGACCTTAAGATCATCTAGTTTCACCCCCTCTGCTGTAGGTAGGGGCACCATACAAATACATATATACGCACACACACACACGCACACATTGTGTTAGAGCAATGATCAGTTACTCTGACAAACCATTCTGATGTCTGAAAGGCCAAACAAATATCTCTTTCCAGTGCTGGCAATACTTAAACATGAGATACTATAAAGTGATACCTTGCAGCAAAGCACCATTGACAACAGTCTGAATTGGGTTGGTTGAATTAAAATTGTTTTCTTAGCACCAATTTTTTATGGCAGAGTCCTTTGATTTCTCTGTTTTGCCATGCTCCTAACAAGGTACACTTGGAAGATTATGTGTGGTCTTTGACCCATTCTATGTCTGGTCAGTTATTAATGGTTTGTTAGGGACTCCTTGGTAAGGCTGTAAATCCTGCAGTTTAAGCAGGAGGAAGAAGCCTTGTTTTGCCTTCACTTCAGTAAACCAGACCTTCAGATTTGGTCAGAAATTTAGTGGCTTTACCGTATATGTTCTGTGCTTTATGCTTCAAGCTGTTCTTGAGCCTGCTAGCCATCAGCTAGCATGGGATGAATGTACATGTGCATGATTTGTAAGGCAACCCTATGTAAAAAATGAGCAGCAGTGCCTTTGCTACAGCTCTGCAGTGAAGTGTGATCAATAGGAAGAACATTTTTTCCTTTTGCCGCTGAAATGAGTTTATTTAGTAGATTTTTGGTTCCCTCCTGTTTTTAAAACAAAATACCTCTCAATGAAAGTCATGTTTAGAGTAATGTAGGTTTTTATTCTTTTGTGTAAAGCTTGTGTCAGTGTTTGTTTTGAGAGTAATGAACATTGTAGTAGTGACTCTAGACCTTTCTGTCTCTGGTGGCCCTACTTTAAGAACAAAAATTACAATGACCTGAAGCTCTTCCAATCATGTGTTGTAATACATTGTTTTTACTATTATAGAAGAAAACTTAACAAAAGTTGATGATTTGGGGAGTCAGTTCACAGAGATATTCATTAAACAGCACGAAAATGTCACACTCTTGCTGACTCTTGTGGAGGTGAGTAGTAATATCGTACTTGGAATACTGAGAGAGATATCATGCTGTACCAGGAGATGACCTTAATGGATAAAGCTTTTCTCTTGGCTTTCTAGTGGAGCCTGTGTCAAATGTGAGGTAGTCTTAGACATGGTGAATGTGGGGTTGGAGATGACCTGGATGAACAGGTCAGTTGAATGAGTTTGAGATGACCTGGGGAGCCCAGAGGTTTGTTGTGGTTGATCAAGTCTGTTCATGGATTCATCAGCAAGAGAAATCTCAAGAACTGACAAGACCCAGTTTTAGGAGAAGCTGCTGCTACTTTTTGGTAATAGGAAGAAGATGCAGAAGAGTTCGCTATTCTTTCTGTCTTGGATCTCTGGTTAATACAGGCTGATCCCTGCAGGATCAGACTGACTGGTTTTTAGAAAGAAGATACAGCTTGGAAAGTTACCCTGGAGGAGAGGGAGGAAAGGAAGCTGCTGGGTGTTCAAGTTGCTGACGATAAAATACAAAGAACGGGATAGTGTTTTGACTTGCTGGCTGAGTGCTGTGATAGGATGGATGGAAAAGAAAGTAGACAGCAGGTGAAATTTCTTATCTGTTTGGTGTCTATTCATAACTGGGCTCTAGAAGAGGAAGATGAATACTGAGAAATTTATGACTTGATGTCCTCTTCTCCATCTTTGCAGGAATTTGATTTCCATGTTCGCTGGCCTGGAGTGAAACTCCTTACATCTCTTTTAAAGCAGCAAGGACCTCAAGTGCAGCAGATAATTCTTGTCAGCCCTATGGGTGAGTGGTTGAGTTTCTTGCTGATAAACTTGAAGCTGGAGGCTCTGCAAATACCATGGCAAAGGGCTAGAGGGGCTGCACCTCTTTATGCTTGCTCTTTATGCGTTTCTTGCAGGTGTTTCCAGACTCATGGATTTACTAGCAGACTCTAGGGAGGTTATACGAAATGATGTAAGTACAGAACAAAGGTGGTTTATTCTCTTCATAAAAAGTAACTGTCACCTGAATTGCATACAGTTGTGCAGAATTTGGATTAAATTAAACAAATACACGTGAAGAAATGATTGTGGTTGCTAATTGGGAATATTTCACTCCATAGCTGAGCTGTGTGGCCTTTGGATGTCAGGCTACAATCCTCATAACAAAGGCAAACCATTACTGGATATTTAATGCAGACACTGACCCTTGTGCAGGGTTTTCCTAGTATGTTAGCTAATATTTCTCTTGGCCTTCTGTCAGGTTAATTGCAGCCCTTCCTCTTTCCTGATTAGCTGTCAAAATGCTCAGATTATTACAGAAGAGATGAGGTGCTTTACGAGTTCCTTCTTTCTTCTTTATAGCTGCTTAGTGTCTTTTTTAACAGTACTGTGCTTCTGGTTTGAAGTACAGAGATTCTGAACAGGATTATGTTGCTGATTTAGTTTCCTTCTAAGAGCTGTGACTTGTGAAAAGCAATATAGTTCTAGTAAAACTAAGTTTAATTTATTCTTTGCTCTACCTGTCAAGGGAGTCCTGTTGTTACAGCAATTGACAAAAAGTAACGCAGCCATACAGAAGATTGTTGCCTTTGAGAATGCCTTCGAGAGGCTTCTGGATATTATAACAGAAGAAGGAAACAGTGATGGAGGTACAGAAAAGTCCAAGACTTAGTCATGTGCTTCTGCACAAACCATTGGGTGATGATGTTTACAGGCTGATGTTAGTATGTGATTGGAGCTATGTCAGTGGCTAGAAGGATCAAAACATACAGCCTGGATGGAATACAAAACATACAAAACTGGATTGAATAAGTAGGCAAGGTTTGAGCATCTTTTGAAACCTAGTCTTGAGATACGTAGTTAAGACATCAGTTAATGTCTCTGAGCACTTGTGCTTGAGTTTGTGTGGTCTTGTTTGGCTGAGGTCTGTGAATGTGTACACTTGGAATGGCAGTGTCAGATACATGTGTGCTGCATTTGTCACTGAGTGAAGCATCTGCATTCCTCTTGTGAGATCCTTGGATGCTTGGAGTGGCTGGAAATAACAGCTTGGTGAGTTTCTTCAGCCTCACTAATAACTTAAGTTTCCTGATCAGCCCCTTGCCAAATCATTTACCAGCTGGGGGGAAAGGATATTAAAAAACCTGAACAAAAATGATGCAGCATTTAGGTGCTTTTTATTAGCAACGCATAAGTTTACCACCAGTTGTAGCTTGCTACAGGATCTATGTTAGTAACAAGGCATTTTGCTGTTCCACGACTTTTCTGTGGGATGCAGGAGCAGTTAATGCTTCTCTCCCAGATGAATTATGCCAGGTGTGTTGGCATGGAAGAATTAAGCAAACCTCTGATTCAAAGCTGCTATTTTGAGGCAGTTAATAATTTTAGGTGAGTTGGTATGTGAAGTCTTAAATGCTCAGAGTTCTCTGCTCTCTCCCCTGCCCTCCCCACCACGTGTCTGTTTCTCCCATCTGCAGCTCTGCTGAGTGGAAGAACTAAACTGGTCTCGCTTTTTTCTCCCACTCCCAAGTCCAGAACTGCTTGTGTGTGTTCAGGAGTGCAAGGAATAAGTCTTTATGCTTTGCACTGAGTAAGATTTGGAGGCATCCCAGCAGTACCAGTGCCTTTACTAGTGTTGTTTTATGGACAATGTTGTCTGAGGATTTTCTCTTCACACACCACGTACTTGATAAGCACCTATAATGCTTTTCCAGCACAGGTTAAAACCTGAGGGTAAAAAACCCTGTTGGAACTCCAAGGAGTTGAGTTTTAACCGGCTCATTGTAAGAGCTATTTCTAAGAATTGCTTCTCCACCAAAATAACCGAGAAAGCAGCTTTGAAATGAGTTGAAGATGTAGCCAGTGACTGAAGAGAATGAATGTCTAATCCACTAAGAATTGTTGCATTTGAATCATGATGCAGTTGCAGGGGAACTTAAGTTTAGTGCTTACAATAGAGAGAGAGAGTTGTGTAGCCTTACTCTGAAGTAGGCATACTTTAAGACGTGAAGTGGTTGTGAGGCTTTCTTTGAAGTTCTCCCCATCCCTACCCAATGAACTCATACAAATTGTGTGTTCTTTGGAAATAACAGTTTTGCTTCAGACTTGTGAAACAAACGCAGTTATGGTTTCTTTGGAAATGTGCTGGATTGACATTGATGTACTGAATTTAGAGTGACCTTTGGTTATTTTTTCATGTGTATGGTTCACAGTTCTTGATCCAATTCTAATGTTGGGTAAGAATGGAATTGTTCAGAAGTATGTGCTCTGTTCTGTCCAGAACGTACTCAGTGTGGGGAGAAGCCAGTTAGTTTTCTGTGTGTAATATTCTAATTATTTCTTTGCGTTTTCTGTCTCGCCAGGAATAGTAGTAGAAGACTGTCTCCTCCTATTGCAAAACTTGTTGAAGAATAATAATTCCAATCAGAATTTTTTCAAGGAAGGTTCATACATCCAGCGTATGAAGCCATGGTTTGAGGTTGGAGATGACAACTGTGGGTGGTCTGCACAGAAAGTAACTAATCTCCACCTAATGCTGCAGGTAAAACACTTCATCTCCTAAGTACTTTTTTCAGCACTTTCAGCTCTGCAGTGAAGAGTAAGTATAACGTAATAGTCAACTATGAGATCCATGTGTTTGTAGATAGAATAAGATACCAACATTCATGAGGTGTACTGCCTTCAGCACAAACAAGTGCCAAGTTGTGGATTTGGAGTGGCTGGCATATTGGGGAACTGAAGATTTGACAGTGATTTATAACAGTGTTCTATATGAGGAGTCCCCATGCATGAGTTCATGTATGGCTGTGATGCATTAACCTGGTTCTAGCAGCTGTTTTCACTGTGGAATCATAATTACTGATTTTTGGGCATCTTTCCTTCTGCTTACTCCTCCAAAAATGGGAATAAGGTTTTCCTGTTCTGTGCACTTCATGCGGAAGCTGAGTGTTAATGATGAAGGTAGTTTGTCACCTTCCAAAAAGTAGTTCTGACAAATGGTGAGCCAAGTAGGAGGATAGTTAGAGCTTGATTTTTCGTCACATAGTTGCAAGGTTTGCAGTGGAAGTCAGAAATTTGAAGGTTTTAGAGGGTTTAACTGAACTCAAAATCAAATGGCCCAGCATAGCAATGAGATGAACAGGTGTTTGGTTGTTATTTTTTATCTCCGTTTTGAGGAGCAATTCTGTTTCATGGCCAAATTTAAAATGGGTAAATCAGTTTTGTTTGGTGTTTCAGGTGGTCTCAGGCTCTTTTCACATAAAGATGTTCTTCATTTTTTCTAGCTCGTGCGGGTACTTGTGTCTCCCACAAATCCTCCTGGTGCTACCAGCAGCTGTCAGAAAGCAATGTTTCACTGTGGGCTTTTACAGCAGCTCTGTACAATCCTGATGGCAACAGGAGTTCCTGCTGATATCCTGACAGAAGTAAGAGGGAGCAGATTGATGTGATGAGGGGGGGCAACTAAATGGGTGAAAGCAGTCGTCTACAGGGATAATGGATTGCTGCAGAGACAAACTGGAATTAGGCTATTTGCTAAGAGTTTCAGATGCCACAGATGTCAGTTTCCTGTGTGGGTGTCAGGGTCTGACTGGAGAAAACCCGAGTGTCAGACCTGTTTTGTTTGTGATCCCAAGAGTGAAATGAAGATGCAGATGAGGTCAAGTACCATAATCTATCAGTTGGTTTATTACAGAAAGACAATTATAAAAAAGGAAATTATTAAAAAGGGGGTAGCAGTAGGACAGATCGGAAAAAAGATAGAAATGAAGCAAGAATTCAGGGTGCAGAGATATAGTCACCACCATGGATCCAGCGGTGTCCCAGGGTTTGTAGTTGTCATCCTCAGTGGTGGGAGTCCTTCAGGGTCCATAGTTGGTATCGGAGCAGTGTCCCCAAGAGTCTGTAGGAGTCATCAGAGGTGGGTGTCCTTGTGGAGATGTCCTTGGAGTTGTCCTCATGGAGGCTGCTCTCACAGAGGTGTCCTACCTGGTGATTATCTTTTCCGCCTTTTATTATGAGTTGGGGGGAGTACCTCTGTTCTTCATGTCACATATTACATGTTCCTGGTGGACCAGTTCGCTGGTCTTGTAGCCAGCTCTTCAACTGCACATCTGCAGCAATTATTGGGATAATGGGCAGCAATTCCTTACACCAGTCCTGGAGATAATGGGTGGAAGAGTCTTAGCTCCTCCCACCCATCTCTCAGGCAGTGGACCATAGAGTCCCATTTCAGTTCCTCACAGCGTTCTCTCAGTCAGTGGATGTTGGAGTCTTCTCTCAATTTCTCCCACCCATCTCTGAGACAGTGGAAGGTGGAATCCCATCTCAGCTTCTCATACATACCAACCTTTGAGACAATGGACAGTGGAGTCTGATTTCAGTTCAGTCTCTCACAGGGGCAGTATCAATGTGAGATAGTCTTTTAGATTATATTCTGCAACCAGAAGTTACTGCTATTTGCTAATTTTCTCTGTTGGGTTTCAGCTTATCCCAGAGTGGCTGTATTGATTCATGTTTTGCCCTGTTCTGGTGGTGGGGTTTTTGTTTTTCTCTCTTGAGAGAGACTAGAAGTATTCTGACTTGGCACATTCCCAATGATGAGGCATTTCTAGCTTCTGGGAAGCCCTGCCTGCAGTAGAATGAGGTGCTTTTTCTTTTGATAAAATGACATGCTTAGAGCATCTCCCATACAAAGACAGGCTGAGAAAATTGGGGCTGTTCAGCCTGGAGAAGAGAACCTGCATGAAGACCTCACAGCAGCCTTCCAGTATCTGAAGGGGGCCTACAAGGATGCTGGAGAGGAACCCTTCATCAGGGACTGTAGCGGTAGGACAAGTGATGGGTTTAAACTGAAACAGGGGAAGTTCAGGTTAGATATAAGGAAGAAGTTCTTTATTGTGAGGGTGGTGAGGCACTGGCACAGGTTGTCCAAATAAGTGGTGAATGCTCCATCTCTGGCAGTGTTCAAGACCAGATTGGACAGAGCCTTGGGTGACATGGTCTTGTGTGAGGCATCCCTGCCGAAGGCAGGGAGTTGGAACTGGATGATCTTAAGGTTCTTTCCAACCCTGGCCATTCCATGATTGAGGGTAGACTGGTTCCTTTGGTGTGGCCTCCATTCCAGTTCTTTTCACCTTTTAGAAGGTTTCATCTTTCAACTTCTTTAAAATGTCTACTTTAACTGGCTGTCATAGCAAACCTGGTCTGAGGTATCAAATAAAGTTGGAGGTAACTGGGTGCGACAGATCAATCAGAGCTTTCTGTCCTTTGACCTTTCCCTCAGCATGCTTCACAGCTGTTAGTTGTTTGGATTTGATTTGAAATGGTTTTACGGAATATGCTGAATATGTGTTCTGTGATACTGAGCTGTCAGGGTAACCTTGAATAATTTTGAGTGAGTTACCTAGGTAGTAGATTATGGCTCACATTTAACTGTCTTATTTTTTTCTCTGCCCTTTCTGTAGACCATAAACACTGTGTCAGAGGTCATTCGAGGATGCCAGATGAATCAAGACTACTTTGCCTCTGTAAATGCACCTTCTAATCCACCAAGGTAGAGCAAGAAAAGTGTTTAACTGTGTTAGGTAATGCTGTATTGGTGTGGGCCATGGCAGTCTGATCCGAAGGATTATTTAAATTGTGATACGAAGCAATAGAATTGAGTTCACATTGATGTGTTAGAGCATGAAGGTGTCAGGTGTGTTTTACAGAGATAAGACCTAGAACTGATTTTGTTATGTGACACCTGAAAAATGAGTGAGCGGTAGCTGAGAAATTCCTAGATAGGGATAAACTGTTGATCAGAGAAGGGCCTACAAAAGGAGTTAGAGGCCAGGAAAACAGGCAGGTAATTGCTGTTTACTCAGACTGGGGAACAGCAAATGTTAGCTTAAGGAGATCTTAATCTCAACGTTGAATAGGAGGGTGAAGGTAGAAGGACAGCATTCTGTATTACAAGCTGCTAGTGGCCTCATGAGGCATCTTCTGTGGTATTATTGAAGCTTGCAGGGAGCAGCAGGGGACTTGATGGGCAATGGAGACCCTGTGGAGGAATGCTAGCTCTTGGCAGTAATGTGTAAAGAATACTGTTGTGTGTTTTAATGACCTGAAAAACCTGGGTATTCAAATCAAGGGGTTTACTCCAGTTGTAATATATGGAATGGGCAAAAGTCTCTTTCTTTACCTTTAGAATGCACTACAGATTGTCTGCCTGTGATTGTCTCCATTCACAACTGTACCCTAATGTTTTTTATCTTTCCCAACAGGCCTGCGATTGTAGTACTTCTGATGTCCATGGTGAATGAACGTCAGCCTTTTGCTCCCTCTCCGTCGCGCTTGTAACGTCGTAGTGCTTACCGGAGATGTGCGGGCAGCAGTTGGCCCCGGTGGGGATTGGGTAGTGGTGATGGTGGCTGTAACGGCGGCTTGGCGT
>JANHGB010007713.1:0-61571 GCA_026283785.1 Coracopsis vasa
AAGACATGCATACAGGCAAAGCAAACCAAGGAATTCATTCACCACTTCCTACGGGCAGGCAGGTGTTCAGCCATCTCCAGGAAAGCAGGGCTCCATCATGCGTAATGGTTACTTGGGAAGACAAACACCATCACTCTGAACATCCTCCCCACCCCGTTCTTTTTCCCCAGCTTTATATGCTGAGCATGTCACCTATGGTCTGGAATATCCCTTTGGTCAGTTGTGGTCAGCTGTCTCAGCTGTGTCCCCTCCCAGCTTCACGTGCATCCCCAGCCCACACGCTAGTGGGGTGAGAAGCAGAAAAGTCCTTGACTCCCTTTTAAGCACTGCTCAGTAACAACTGAAACAAACACCCCTGTATTATAGACACAGGTTTCCAGCACAAATCCAAAACGTAGTCCATACTATCTACTAAGAAGAAAATTAACTCTACCCCAGCTAAAACCAGCACATAAGAAAATCTGCAAACTGAAGAAAAAAAGATGCAGATCTCTTCACGTTCCCTTCAAAACTATGGATATTTTGAGTTTAAAAATGAAATTAGAGTTTAAAAATGCAATTAGAATATGCCATTTACCTAAATAATTTCAGGGCTTAATACAAGTTTCAAGAATGTTACAGAAAACAGTTCCTAATCATCATCACCATTAAGAGATCACGACCTTTTGTGTAAAACAACAACTAGCATTGCACTAGCAGGACTAAAGGTAACTGACATTCAGAATAGATTCTCAGAGATCATTCTGTTCTTTCTGCAGGTGTCATAATACTTGCCAATTACTAAATGAGCACACAGTAGGCGAAATGCAATTCTAATGTCAGATTTACTGTGCAATCAGAATGCAATATTAGATATAGCATGAAATTTATTAAAAATTTGTCCTGATGAGATTAAAAATATTCCAACACTTCAGAGGATGACTAGCCTTTCAAAAGGATAGCTACACTTCAGATTGAGGCAGATTTATTTTGTTTTTATTAAATGGTCTGGAACAAGAAATAAAGCATCTTCCTAAGCGTGGAGCAGATGTAGTAATTCAAATACCTGCTACTTCATTTTACACACAAAGCTATTTACAATCAACTAATTCTATTTAATAATTACTAGTAGGCAATATATACAGGAATGTAGCAATGCTTCTTTAAGTGCTGTTAGTAACACAATAGCATTCCTCTTTTTTCTTTACTATTTTATACAGATAAAATGCTGTCAATTTAACGCAATTTAACATAATTGCTTAATTTATTTAGGAAGGAATAAAACCACTGTGAAAGATATTAAAAGATTGTATTAACAAATTGTACTAAATACACAGGTGACCTAGTTCTTCAAAATTATTTCAGATGACTGCAGGAATTACATTTACAAAAATGCGATAAAAAATCATTACAGGTTGACTAATTAAAAGAGAAGAAACAAAATCAAATCCTATTAAAATTAAGGTGCACTGATCATCTTCCTTATGCTGCAACTGACTCCTAGGAAATTTCTAGTTATTGGAAGGTCTAGGCTACCTGGCATAGTAATTTTAACATTCCTATTGAGTGAAAGACATCAGCTGCAACATAAAGAAAGCCTCCTATTGTAATGCTCAAACTTACATTATCAGAAGAGAGTCACTATCCTGAATATGAGCTTTTATACATTCCATTGCTATCAATGCTCTTGTAAAGAATATGTATGCCATAGTAGAGGGGAACACTTCTGGGATAATATAGCAATTTGCAAACTGTGAACAAATAAGAAATAAACTACTGCTATATTCTAATGTCTTTAAGGTAGCCGTGTAATACATTCCTTGCAAGTTTTCCTGGTGACAGTAAATTAGCCAATAAGAAACTCATGCTGTGACTGTTTCTGCTATCAAACTTAATTCATGTAGATCAAATTCAGGTTCACCTATGCTATACTGGCATGCAGCCATTGCTTCAGAAAAGTTTTTAAGCTTTCCAGTTTACAAACTCTTGAAAACTTGTCATTTGGTTTTGTCACATATCCATCTCTCTTCCGTAATCCTGTGTATGTTATATTCCCTACTGGAGATGGGATTATCACCATGTAGAGCTATGGTTCCTTTAATGTTTTTTTCAGTTCTCAGTCCTCTGGCCAATAAGAATTGACAGACTTTGACTTCCTTAATCCTAAAGGCTTCTTCCACTTACTGTTTCCTCTGCGAGACCTCACTCTAGCGTTCAGAACCCTACAAGGTCAGCCTTGGGCCATAACCACTCTGTATGTTGCCTCACCTTCCCATGAAACTTTACTGATAGCTATAATCTCTTTCCAGAATAAAATATGCCACATGATTTGTTCCAAACGCTTTTGCCCCAGGTGACACAGGGATTTAGCAACATGCAGGAAATTGGTTTGTTGTTTGGTTTTAACCCTTCTCAATTCTTGAATGTCTGAGATTTGTATCAGACTGAACTGAAACATTTATGTACAGATGAAGGAACTTAGTACCTGGGTTCTGACCGATTTTAATTCCACTCCTTTCTGAAATTAAAAAAAAAAAAAAATGGCAGTAAGAACCTATGAGCTGCGGAGCATTCTTTCCTTTTACAGGAAGTTGCTCTTGTTTTCGGGATCAGAAGAAAACCTGTTTTGAAAGATCTTCACGAACACCATCCTTGAAAAGGGGCAGAGTTAACAGTGGTTCAAGATGAAAGAATGTAAGGAAAACTACATGGAACAGCTTCTGGCTGTATACACATTTGTACTGCAACATAGAGTAAATGCACTTAAAGCAGCAGTTATAGTCAAAGCAGAAAAAAAAAGTGATAAATAGCAGGAGGATGTATCAGGCCTCTTGGGTATGTCTACAGTGGGAGGGGAGGTATCTCATCAAACTTTATCAAACTAGGCCCTCATCTGGGTGACACTAATGTTATTATTTCAGTGGATCCAACTCAGGCTGTACCTGTGGAATGGCCCAGAAGCATGTCTTCCCTAGGTATGACCAGGTGTTATTGCTCTGGTCAGGCTTAAGCCTTGGGAACAGTAAAGAGAGCAATGAAGGGTAAATATTGGTTAGCAAAACAAAGCAGGTGGTTTGCAAGATAAAGCAGGATATGCAACTCAAAATCAGACCAAACGATGTCAATATTTGTAACCCTTAATGGTTTTGCTGAATAAGGATGACAAGGAAGTAAGAGAGTGGAAAATTACTGCTTAGTACTTAGTAGACTATAAAAGGGATGTGAGACACGTAATAAAGGTCTTCAGATTTCACCAGAACTGGAATCCGTCTTTGATACACCACACCTAGCAGCTGGTGCAGTGCTGTTTTGGCTTCAGTCTGAGAACAATGCTGATAACACACCCATATTTTAGCTGTTGCTAAGTAGCACTTACCCTGATCAAGAACTTTTCAGTCTCATACTTTGCCAGTGATGAGAGGTACAAGAAGCTGGGAAGAAGCACAGACAGGACACCTGACCCAAACTAGCTAAAGGGATATTCCGTACCACAGCACAGTATGTCCAGTGTATAAACTGGGGGGTGTTACCCGGAAGGCCCAAATCGCTGCTCGGGTAAGGCTGGGTATCAGTCAGTGGGTGCTGAGCTTGTGTTTTCTGAGTTTTATTGCTTTTTCTTTGCTCTCCTGTTATTATTGATATTATTACTTCTATTACTACTATATTTTACTTTTATTTATTAACTGTTCTTAACACAAAGGTTTACATTCTTCCGATTTTCCTCCCCATTCCATCAGGGGGAGGAGAAGGATGGAGTGAGTGGCTGCGTGGTACTTGGCTGCTGGCTGGGGGTAAACCATGACAACAGGGAATACCAGCACAGCCACTGCTGGGTCTAACAACCTCGTGATGAATTAATAACCCTTGGGAGGAAAATTCTCCTTGAAGTCAGTACAAAAACACTGGTGAAGAAGGGCAGTTTATGCACAACTTTGCATTTGTATAGGCAGCTTGATAATTAGCTGGAGAAGCTGATGATGCAAATAAGTGTAACTTCTTCCCAACTCCACTGTCATGCTCCTAAGTCTTATCTCTACACTTAACAGTTTTCTATTTATACTCATCAATCAGTTCTCATGTGGCCACAGAAGTAACAACAAACCTCCACCACCCAAACCAAAAGTCACCCAACCTATGTTGTTATTTTTTTTAATCTATCTATTCATTAGATAGCTTAAAAGTGGAGATATATTATAATGACTTTGCCAGATATAAAATGGCCTTGTTGGCTAGAAAATTTCTGTTAACAAAGGATGCATTCTTCAAAAGGATGTACAGGGATCGTATGATCAAACTAGACTGAATGACTGGCTGAAATGCCTCAGGCATCAAAATGGGAAAAAAACCCGCAGGTTCATCCCAGCATACAGATTATGCTGAACTGTGAAATACTTCCTCTTACGACTTTCACGCAGATGACATCTAGCTTTCTAGAAACCACTCAAAATTACTAAGAGCAGCAATGGTACAAAGGTCTGTGAATTTCTTCTTAATGCTGGAAAAAGGTAGAAGAAACTGAAAACTCAGCTTTCTGCCTTCTTCACTCATCAGCTGGAAAACATCATTGCTTGGGACAAACGTCTTTCATCTCACAGCTCTACTTGAATACTGAATTCATACTGCCTGACTTAAGACACAGCCTTATTGTCAAACAAAAGTGCACAACAGCAAAACAGAAGAAATACATGTGACTATTAGCAGGGCTGCAATAATACCAAGAGTAGATAGTCGGTAGAATATTCTTCCTGAACCAGTACTCTTTCTTACCACATTTGTACCAGAAAAACAGCTGAACAGGTCAGGTGGGTAACAAAATATTTTATGGAAATAATCCACATGCGCTGTTACTAACAACAAGCACTATTTGAAGGTGAGATACTACTGTGACAAGGAAATAATTATTCCACTCATATCTGGTCTTCCCATCCTTGCCACCCGGTGCCCCATTCTTCTTCTGAAAAATTGATACAGCTTTGAAAGATTCAGAAACACTGAGTGGGGTTTTTCAAGGAAACACTGAAGTTTTTGAATTCTTTAGCACATTTAGGACTACTTATACAAATTGCAGCATCTTTTAATGACATTTTCCAAAAAGAAGATAAAGGTTAGAATCACAGTACTTCCTGAACCTACTCTTCTTACTCGCCCTTTAGAATCCATTAGATGTGGATCATCAGAGAAGCACAAAGTATTGTATGTATGCCTTAGTGAGAAACACAACTGCAGGGATATCAGCAGTCCAAAGAGAAAAGGTAAAGCAGAAAAGAAAAACCATTACAGAGAATAAACTCATATGACAAGAATTTTCATGGAATACCATCCACACAGAAAAGTAGCTAGAAAGTTCTTGTGCAGGATCTGGAAATCAGAAAAGAAAATAGTCTAGATATTACCTTTGAACAAAGGTGTCTCTCAGATGCAAAGGTTTTTTTTACCTTCAAATTTCAATGCCATCTAGTTCTTGCATAATGAAAAGTAACAGAAAAAACCTCAGTTTATCTTCTTTATATCACACACTGGTTTATACGCTGTTTCCTTTTTAAATCACAACCTTTTGTTCTCTCAGAATAGATGACTCTACAAACCTTATAAGTCTGTTGGTTTTATCCAAACCCTTTCTAGTCTGTTATACATTTTCTGAGAAGACATTACCACATGACCAAGTTTGTTACAACTTGTCATCTGTATCTTTACCAGTTTATCTCATAATCCTAATAATGCTTTAGAACAGTTGCTCTTCATGGAAATAATAGGTAAGAACCTATCTCCTGTACTTGATAAATGACACCAAATGTAAAGAACTCACTCTTAAAGGTTAAAAATTTAATCATTCATTACAGTTATGAGTAAAAATTAAAATAACCCTTCTTCAAAACTTAAATCTACAATAGCTAGCACCACCTTGCTACACTAACTGATGAAAAATAATAATGGCAAAATACTTAGAGTGATTTTTAATTTGCTCCTCTTGCAGTGTGTAGCATGATTTATCTTAGGATTTAAAACTGTGCTTAATTGCATATTAAGAGATAGAAATATGTGCAACAAGATTTTATTAATACCACTGTCACATTTCATACTGAAAACAATATACACTGGCTCACCTATAAAGTGAACTCATAACAAAGGCTTACTTCATGCAAAGTAGCACATTAATACTCCAAAAACAGACTGTAACTGCTATTCTGCTAGTTTTATAATATTCATGTTTGTAAGCAGTTTTGAATAGCAGTCAAGGACTTGTTCTTTTGTAATGCTTCCCTTGCATTTATATTAAAAGCCTTGGAGAAGGCAGTCACTGACTGGTGGGAATAATTTTGCAGGAACATAGGTACATTTTTTTTTTAGGTTTGTGAAAGTCTAAAAGTATTTATTTGGTCTTTGTTTTTAAAAAAGTTAACTAATTCAAGTACAGTGATTACTCCAGTAGCTGCAGTATTCACTAAAGGGACAATCGAGTTCTGAATTGCAGCACGAGAGTAACACCATTAGAGCATATTGACACAGATGCTTAAAAGACTGACACAAATTTGATAATCTCTTATAAGAACAAACTCCAGATGTTATTGGGGTGTGTAAGTAAATAAAAGGAAAAAGGAGTACATGCAATACAAATATGAATGACCTGTAATAAAATTAGTATTACATAATACTTAAGAATAGTTTTGATGTGAAACCATGAGATAGCAAGACAGGAAAAATGTAATGTATCTGACTAGAGCCATCCTGTGCTGGTAATCCTTCTATGTTGTCCACATGTTGTGGAAAGTGACACAAGTAAGTGTTTCCTATGAATTACATTCCCTGTTAAGTCCCAGACTGGTTTTGCTGTGCTTGTTAATGAAATGTGAATATTATATAAGTGGTATTTCAAGTAGTATGGTAGAGAACTTAGTAAGCTGCAAAGAACAGTGCAATCTGTTAGTCTATATCACTGATTAGGGTGTATAAATCTATCTCTTCCTAAGGAAGTAATTCTCTGTAAAAAAATGGGACATTAGAAGCCCTCTTACGTACTGACTTAGTTTAAAAGGACATATGCAAATCTCCTTCCCATTTCCAACTTGAAATGAAAGACTGAGGTGCTTCAACTAACAAAATCACTTAGGGTTTGTAAACTGCAATACTACAGGCAAGTTACACAGAAAAACAGAATTTAAGAAACACCCATTTCTGTAACTTCTTCTACTTATTAGAATAGCTTTCTCCCACTTGTATCTACTCCTGACAAGCCTGTTCTGAAATATTTATCTCTTTCCCAGCACTATACCAGGAGCTTACTGAAAGATTTCACACTGGGAACTAGTTACAAATGGAAGCACTGTGTTATTTTTTCAGTTATGTGATCTAACGGTCTTAAGAGTCCAAAGAATGTCTATTGTTTTTAAAAATCAAGAAACATACAAGACAAAAATATGAAAATTTACTAAAAATAAGACGATAGCAGTTCAGCTTCTAAATGTAGTCAACCGAAACAAAGAAGTTCTGAAACTGGGAAAATCGACAGCCTTAGAGCAAACTGTAGAGTGAAATAACAGGAACAATTATTAAAAATGAAGAGTTGACAGAGTTGCAGAAAGATGTAAAAAAGGCAGCAAAAAACTGGCTGCCAGCAAACAGCTAAATGGACATGAATGACTCACTAGCCCACTTTGAGATGTATACCCTAACTAGGAAATCACATCCACTGCTCAGTCTCAAATATTAGCTGCAAGCAGGCATACAAATTAAGAACCAGAAAAAGTGGTAAGATGGCAAGAAATCAGTTATTTCATATTTACAACTAGACAGCCCTTGTTTATATATTACGTGTAGCATTTCCTTAAGTTTGTGACAATCTATTTTGTGTGTGTGTATCATGCTGCAGGAGGCTGAAATTCTAAACACTCCACTAAACCAAACAAATAAAGCTCTCCTTTGCTGCTGCTTTGATTACTTAGAAATCAACTCTCAAACGTTTTTCTTTGAAAGTTGAACTGCTGTTGTTCTCACATCTTATGACACAGTCACTTTACCTTTCCTAATTCCAAATTCATATCCATTCACTCGCATTTCTAGAGAACCACTGCTCTTGAAAGGAAGAGCATGTAGAAACAAACTAAATAAAAAAAGCTCTCATTTTCAGAACAAACAGTTTGACTTAAAAGTTCTTACAGCAAACAAACATAGACAAAGCCAGAGTAGTAATTCCAAATTTTTAGTGATCGTGTATCTGAAAGTATTAAATCATGTATTGTGATGTTTTTACATAGCCTTCAATCTTAAATCTATAAGGGACCATAAAGACCACACAGCTTGATCTGAAAATTGAAAGGAATAAAAAATTACAACTTTTTTTCCCAGAAAATTGATTTAATTATCTTTCAGAGAGATATATAGCTTTATCTTAAAGATGATAAAACTATAGAAGTCACTATTTTTCCTTCTAAGCTGTCAGTATGTCAGCTGAATTTTCCATGTATCAACATTACAAATGAGAACATGTGCTGATGCAAAAGTGAACCCATTAAAACAAAAAGTGAAAGCGCTGATAAAACATTAAATAATCTATACATAAGAAATAGAAAAGAAGGCAATTAATGGCACTGAAGGCAGGGTGAACATTTATAATGCAAGTAACTGATAAGAGAAGCTAAAAAGATCACAAAATATCAATAAATCATAAAGTAAAAAAAAAAAAAAAAAAAAACAACAAAAAACAACATACAAACCAAAACAAAAAGTAAGAAATTTAAAGTGTGTTAGGAATATAAGTAAAACCACAGGTAAAGCCAAAGACACCTTACTAAATATTGGTAGGAAAATGAAAAGGAGTTATGCAAGAAAACCCCAACCAAATAGTCGAGAGTGGTTTCTCCTCCAATTCTGAAGTGGAAGAAGAAAAAGGCATTTCTATTCCATATGATATTGTGGACAGAACTGAAGAAGTGGGGATATGAAACATCATCTGTAACAGCCTAACACTTTATTAAAAGATGCTCTCAAGTTCTTTCCAGAACATCTTTGTAGTATTTCTCACTATTAATGCATGTCAAGACCCACATTAAAACATCAAACGTATGTGTACATTAAGCCCAAGATCACTGTTTGGAAGATCTATTTCAGCGAGATAATGTATTTGTCCAGTAGGCTGTGAGGTCTGTCTGTTAGGGAATTTTCTTTATGCTACTACAGTTATGAATTAACTGGAGTACAGCCCTGTCCCCTACGTTCATACTGACTATTACAAACCCACAGTTTCCTGTGCAAAAAGCATTATGTACAACACAAACATATTTCCTGGTTTGCTAAAAATGAGTATCAAAGGAAGCAGACCTTTCTTCTACCCAGAAAGATCTTGGCATTAATAGATATTTGATTAAATCACAAAATCATAGCTTACTTTTACATAGTTAATTAATTCCAAAATACCATGAAGAAGCGAAAAAGTAAAATTTATTATTATGGTTAATCATTTCAGGGACCACAATTATTTCTCAAATAGTATTTGTAAGATGACAATTTATTTTAAGTACTACATTTCGCTGCTTGTGTTCCTGGATACAACTAGCAACTAATAAAACCCATCTATGTTTCATTTAATAACCTTAGACAGACTTACCAGCTTAGTAAGCTTAGAAAGCTTACTAGATTTCACATTAATTGCTAGTATTTCCCCACAGCAATGAAGCCCTGAAAGTCTTTTTAGAAATATGTCAACTGCAACTGGATGCCTGTATCTGAGTTTGGTTTTCAGATGCAATGATTTACACTTAACTACTCAGGCTTCTGGAAAAAACAATAAATAATGAGGTTTTCATTTGCCAATCATAGAAACCAGTAAAATCTGACAAAGATATTGCTGCTCCTGCAGACCCTTAATATGCCACAATGGCAATTAAATCAATATGCCTCAATTTCAATGTAATTACTTTAAAAAACACAGACTGCACTGTCAACCGAGTTTTATAACTACATTAATAGCTAAAAATTCCTGAAAATCTTGCTGTTTCACAGGATGCATTTGACTGCACATCCTGACTCTCTTTAAACTTCCTACTGAAGGAACCAGATTCCTTAGAAATAAGTTGGTCTTTTAAAACCCTTAACTTTAGAATTATTTTATTAAGTTTCTTTGGAATTTGGAACTTGGAACCCTGATGTCTTTCAAATGTAAGACATTATGGATCAAATAGCTACACATGCCCAACTTTGTGAAATTATAGAAATCTGTGTCCTGCTAAGTCAAATACAATAAAAAATTATCAGTCCCTTGTGCACAGATTATAATAACATTTGCCGTGTTTATGTTAGACCAGTTCCTGCGTGTGCATAAATTCATTGAAAGCCATTACTTCTGCACGCATAAACCACCTTCAGTTGCTCACAATGAATTCAGATCAGTACACTAACACTGACTGAGAAGAACCAGAAAGTCATCTTCTTTCCTAATACTGCACTGCTTATTGAAAGAGTAAGTGGGTATGAGGAACACTTCTTTACAGACAACAACAAATGAAAATCAGACAACAGACAGCAACAAATGAAAATCTGAGATCTTCTGGGTGGTGATGTATATAGAGTTAAAAGCCATGTTGTATGTTATTTGCTATTCTAACAGATTTTCTCATACGTGCACCAGTGACAGTAAAGTGTCTTTAAGGTTGTTATCAAGGATATTTAAAATGCCCTGCTTTGGTTCCTCTGCCCTCATTTTTCAAGCAGGAGAATCAATCAAGAAGCACCTCAGGATGACAAAAGATGTGTCAAGTCAGCAAATGCCCCTTTGGCTGTAATGAGAGAACTGCTGCTTGCAGGCTTGGTGGCAGGCTGTCTGGAGTGCTATCACACAGGACCTGAGACTGATGGGGTACCAAGGTCACATGGAAAAGCAAGAGCCCTCCCAGTTGCCTCCCCTGTCACCAGAAAGAAGAAAAGCTTTGCCATGGCAACACCACTATGCATTTTTCATCTTGCTATCTTTAGTACAGCTTATTTTGGCTGTATTTTTTAGGGGTTTGCATTACAAACATAACATTTCTTCCCCATTCCAACACTAAAAAGGAGTAAAACTGAATTGCTGGAGCAATCTCAAACACCTAATTTTTTGTATCCTGATAATCCCTCAAAAATCTCCATTCAATTTTTTCTTTGAATATATTATGTTACAATTTAAAACTGTTCTAACAAGAGGAAGAAGACAAAGAAAATATGGATGACATGAAAACAATCACAAAATAGTACAGACATCTGAGACTATTAAGGTTTGTTCTTCTCTCTTTAAATCAGACATGTGCATTTGTTACTGAATATATATTACTGTAACTGTGCTTTCTTACAGGAATTGTAACAGAAGTGGCTGATAAGAAGTTTCAAAATGCAAATAGTGTACAGGTTTGCTAAATGTGAATACAGAGGCATATATAGAGAATCCTGTTTCAAAGCATAAGGTAGGAAAGACAACTAAGGCAGATGTCACTGGCCAAGTGCAGGTAGCATTACATAAGAGTTTGTTTCATACGGAACAAGAAATTACAAAATCGTGTCTTACATAGAAGCATAACAGACAGTACTGGTTAAAAGTAAGGGTTATGTGAAGTAGAAGAAAAAAAATTATAAATCCCCAGATAAAAGGAAACTCAATTATATTTACATAAACAAATTTTCAGTTCTTGTTCTAAATCATTATTCTATTATTTTAAAAGTATCTGAACTCAGCAACTGTATAATACTATCATATTATAAATCCAAATGCTTAATCCAGTTTGACTGAAAAATTGAGTCCTCTAGAGATTTCAACAAGCTCTGGATCTGGTCTTTAGCTTTTTAATTAACTAGACTAGCATCATACAGAATGCAATTAGACCACAACATAGCCAGGACTGTTTCATTCCCAACTACTTTAACTGATACTAAAAATGCTGGTGTATTCTAAGCATTTTTAACACTTTCAAATGAATTCTAGTAAAAATTTTGTTCCCACCAGTTGGATTTCTTCCTCAAATAAATATTTTAACAAGTAACAAAACAAATCAATATTTAGTTAATACTACTGATTCACACTGAATCAACATAAAACTAATTGTGTAGACAATTGCTTATGCTTCATTCACAATTTATCTACTTACCATATAACTTTTTATATAAACACTTTTTTTAGCTGCGATACTGTTTCAACGTATTCTAACAATGCAGATCAGGGCACTTTTTTTTTTTTTTTTTTTTTGTTAATTATTACTTAATTCTAGGCAATAAAACTGAGACTGAGAAAGCCAAAACTCTGAACTTATTATTTAAGAATGAAGAGAATAATAATTGTAAACAATAAACAGAATCAGTAACAGTTTTCTGATTAGATGCATAAATAACACATTCTTAAATTCAACTTCTGGAAATATTTATCACCTGTATAGGAAGGTATTTGGACTAAATGACTCCTTCTGACCTCAGAATCCATGAATCAGTAATATAATTTAACTTCCAAATGCATTTTAAATTGTTTGCAAGGAAGTTAAGAAGTGTGTTCTGCAACTGAAATGTATGCTAAAATCCATTCTGGAGAACAGCTCTAATGATAAATAGAAGTATTTAAAAATGAGCAAAAAGGTTCTTGATTATTATTAATTTTGTCATTAGCATAAAATAACCCAGAACGGTACATATTATTTGAAATGCTATTCAGGTGAAGTGGAAGCTACTTATTATTCAAATCCTTACATGTACATATGACACCACTGTAACTGAGCACAACTCTTACAAGGTCTCGATCAATGGTGCAGTCCAAGTCTTCAGGTACATTTTTCTTCCAGTTCCCAAGAGCTCTTTTAAATTACTGTTTTCTCCATCTTTATAGATAAAATATATTATACACAGGTGTTACATTGAATACTGAATATAAGTGGCGACATCAAAAGTAATCTGCCTGAGAAATACAGAATTCACAGGATGCCAAACATGAAACCCCCAAGAGGCTTCCTCTGATGCAAACCAGCCATTCCTGCACAAAACTGATCTGCTTAAAATCCCTGCCAGGTCACATCTAATCTACATCCTGATTTTTTATAACTGCCTGAAGAAGAGTTTTAGCCTCCCTCACTCTGAAATCTTGATTGTGGCATGTGTTAGTAATTTTCTAAAATGAGTCAAATTTTGTAAATTTCCTGTAAAACCTCTTTCCTGACTTACTAGCATTATTAAATCCTCATTATACCATTTCCCCCAAAATTACCATCCACATATTTCATTCGAATAGTACTTCAGTTTCTTCCAGTACTCAGGAGGACAGAGGACATCTGCAGTGGAGTTTTGCCTC
This sequence comes from Coracopsis vasa, assembly GCA_026283785.1. NCBI lineage: Eukaryota > Metazoa > Chordata > Aves > Psittaciformes > Psittacidae > Coracopsis > Coracopsis vasa. The sequence continues at coordinate 13,271 of JANHGB010007713.1, forward strand.
CTTCCCCCTTCCCTGCAACTGATTTAAATTTTTATTATAATTATCAATGTCAATATAATATATAAATAGGAGTAGAGATTTATGGCTGAAAGGGTCTCCAAGTGTTTTAATCCCAACCCTCACTCTGAGATAGGTTCAAGTATACTTTGAGGACCTCCAAAGGATGTTCATCATGAATGTACTTGAAGACGTTCAGTAAAATGAGTTTGGTATCTAACCTTAATCACCAAGCACGTTTCTTCTTGTTCACTCCAGAATTCATAAGGACTACTCCTTGTACAGCAACTTTTAACATTCTGGAAGACTATTACAACTCCTCTTCCCTCTCAGTCCTCTCTTTTCTATATTATTTTATGGAAACTTGTATTTTGTCAACAATATCTTAAAGCAGATTAAACATGCACACAAAGAATCCCATGCAGATGATCTATAAAACGTAAAAATAAGCTATTCCATGATTTACTATATTTTTAAATAGACCGAAATCTTTAAAAACAATACCAAAATACAAATCACCAATAATTATTGTTTTGAGTAAATACGTATACTTGTAATATATAACATATGTAACATATAACATATTCTTGACATTTTCATCATAGAATCACAGAATGGTTAGAGTTGGAAAGGACCTTAAGATAATCTAGTTTCAACCTTCCTGCCACGCCATCTGGTTCCTTATAACACAACTTGTTTAGTTGTGCTACAGAATACTAGCACAATTCTAATAAATATTGGGCAACATTCCACGCTCTTCATCATAAAGCACCTTTTACAGTTTGGCCTATTTAGCACACTATCTATGGAAAACAGATTAATTTTGAGCAAAGTATTAGCAAGTCTTCAATAATTTCAAAAGTTACACTTTAAATGTGACTAGTAATGTTGTATACCAAATAACAAAATTGTATGACATAAAGAGAATTCTGTAGGCAATTTAATTTGCACGACTCCTCTAAAACCGCTATGGGAGTAGAAACCCTTTTCTTTTCATTGGCCTTAAATCACGCGTAAGGAAAGTCTCATCAGCTTTATATCTTCCCTGAAAGTTAACTTCTTCTGCTTCTTTCTACAGTGGTATCTACACTTCAAGAAAGAGGCACAGTTTAGAAGGAGCTGTCTATCATATGATCATTAGTTAATCATAAGAATCCAAAAAAACTGTGCCACGGAAAACTGTACCTTAACAAAAACACACACTGGAATTAGCTCCTATGTTACAGACAAAAAATATAGGTATAAACTGCTAATTCATTAAACTCAGACACTAATCAAAGCATACCTTCATCTAAGCTAAGTAGAGCTGAGTGATTCTTGAGCAACCACCGTGTAGAACGAACTAGCAGGGGATATTCCAAAGCTTGGTCAAAGTATTCATTAGAAGAATTGTAAAACAGTGAGGTAATTAAGGTCTGTGATTCAGACAATGTTCTTTAATATTGCACATTAATTCTCTCATTTATTTTACATCGTTCCTTATGTACTGCTAGGTACCTGCTTTTTATTAGGAATGACAAGTCTAAATCAATACAACGACACTGCAAGCCTAATTTAACTCTCATATGCCTATATTTTTAATTATGTGATCACTTTCTGTTTGGTTACGGGGTTTTTTTTTTTCTTTTTTTGCAGGGATACCGGTTTCTATTACTATAGAGGGTGAATAATGTTCAACTAGAAGAAATACTATTCAGTACTTTTTCTGTCCTTGTTATAGCATGGGCATGAAATGTGTCACATTCAGTTTCTGTTCTGACTAAAGAATTATTATTTTTTTTATTTTAAATTACAATCACTGGTATAATTCCACACATACCACAAATATTACTTTAACTTCATTAAGTGCTTTTACAGAGGAAGGTAATACTTTAGTCCTTTTACAAAATAATCTTTCAAATACTCAAATTCATCACTGATACTAATTTTGGCTGACTAAGACATGATTTTACAATGCCTGCCATTACACAGAACTGCATGAATTCAAACCAAAGTTTTGTTTTGGCTTCTATGAAAACTGTGAACACTTACGCCTTCGTCTTTAAACTTGGACACATGCACTCACAGAAACTAAAATTAAAAAAAAAGCAAATACAAAAAATGGCCTGAGGCAGGTATCTATAGAAAAATTTTCAGCCTGAATGATTGACATTTGCCAAAATTTACAAAATTACAAAAATTTACAAAATTTACCACAGTCTCTCTTGTATTTGTCATACACAATTCCCTGCAGTATTCTATATTAAATGTAGTAGCTAAGTCTAGCTACTACTACAAAAAAAAAACTTTGATTAAATGATAAGGCTACCCAAAACAGAGTTCTTTAAAACAGCAACCCCAGATAGAAGTTTAGTACTCTGAGAACTTGGAGAGACTAGGAGTAACTTCTAATGAAAGAACTAATTATAAGAATGAAATAGAGCCAAAACAATCTTGTTTCAAGACAGTATACCTACAGGCTTAATTGTGTTTTGCCAACTCAGTTCAGGGATAGACAGACACCAGGAAATTCAAAACACACAAGCTAAACCTTCAAAGGCTGCACTGTAATCATGCAACCTAGGATGCCATCAGTCACAAAAAAAACCCAAACAAACAACACCACACACATTTTTTTGCTTGTTTTTCCTACTTTCTCGCTCTATGCATTTTACTCAATTTATTTCTCCCTATGTGAATTGGTATTGGAATCAAGTGAAAATAACTCATTTTTATATATTAGGAAGTTAAACTGGAGTGAATTCAAGAACGTCATTTCCTAAAATTAGTTTTAATTCTGTAACGTTAGTGCTACATGCATTTCAAATGTGTATTCCAGCAGGAAAGAAATAATTCTAGAAGATATGCATACAGATTGTGCTGCCATAAATTATTCTGTGACTGTGTGTGTGCGTGTGTGCATTCACAATTGTGGTTCAGCCCAGCAAAGGTATCCGGCTGCCTGTATTTCACCCAAGTCCAAGACTGCAACAAACAATGTCTTAATCCTAAATCTAATCAAGTCATATAAATCATATCCTGACCAAGCATACTTTACCATCAACTTTAGGAAAGCATTTTCTGCTGTACAAATCCAAGCATCTAAGCCTTGCTCTCTACCTTAACACCAACCCAGCAACTCATGTCACTAACACTCAAATTTAAATACACGCAGCTGCTGCCCCCTTTCTCCTTCTCCACAAAACTAGCCTAACATGCTATTCTTATATCTCCAAACCCCTGTGAGTCTCAAGCTCACTTCTCATTCCTACACTTACCCAAGCCCACCAATATATTACCTCCAGTGAATTAGTTGTGAATTGAGAAGGCTACATTATCAGTGCCTATCTAAAACTGACAACCCTGACTCCTAAGCCCTCAACAAGACAACCCCAAGTCTAGCTCTGTGACATCTTCTGTAAACATGTTCAGCTTTAGCTCATCATATTGTATCTCCCTAAATTAAACTTATACTAGAAATCCTGTCAATCTAACAATGAATAGGAGTTGCTAATGATACCAGTCCTGAAACATACTTCCTCCTCTGGGCACAGCAGTAGTTTGCTGGCCTACTAAATCAAGCCTTAACCAGGCAGGTACAGTACTGTTACCCAAAATCTAGACTAAGTTTACGATAAACTACAGAACCGGATTTCACCACCAGCACCTCAGCCATGCAAACCATAATTCTAACTTTAGCTACAAAACAAACACCAGGTAGCAAATCCCTTTCACCCCAGGCATAAACTTCCTCTATTAATGACTTGTACATCAGTTAAAACCTAGCAAGATGAAAACTCTGCTTGTTTTGGAGCCAAACTAGGGACAGCAGCTCCTTCTGGATGTGGCAGCAGCTCCTTCTGGATGTGGCAGCACTCAGTGCAGGTCATAGGCATATGCACTCAAAACCACTCCACCACCACAAATGCAGCCTGCCATAGTTTCAATTGAGGACATAACCAGTGAGTTTGCTCTAACAGCAAATCTAACCTGATTAACAGCAAGCTAGTAGAATAAGTGTAGTGTGGCTGGTTATGGTAAACACTCCAAAGTACAGCATTTCAAACATTTTGCCATCCTAAATCTAAATCCTGTTCTAACCGTAAACCTAACTCTAAATGCACTACAGCCATCCTTCCCCAATTAACAATCTAAACTAAGCTATGTGGTCCCTTGAAAACCCAGAGTTCAATCCAAGCCCAAGCAGGATCAAATCAAACTCATTGCTAATCAAAAAAAGAACGTGCAAAGAACAGAAGCAGCTTTTCTATGCTTGACAGCACACTACAGCAGACTGCAGAAGCTATGCCACTCTGCATGTGCTTAGTGGTTATAATGTCTCACAGTCAGCTATATAATGAGTTTTTAAAAGCACTTTAACATTTTATGGAAAGCACTGAACAAACATTAGTTAATCTTCCTGGCATTGTGATTTAAAGTAGTGATGGTTATGCATAAGCTCTATAGGTAGATAAATACAGCTTCAAAGGTATTTTTAGCAAAAAACCCCAAACCAATAAATGAGGTCCCAATGGAGCAAGCTGATCATCTATATCACTATACACAGGTCTGTCCCACATGTTAGAAGAGAGGCAAGAGTGTGAAAACTAAGTAACCCAAAGATCTTGATGTGTCCTGTAAAATGAAAATAATGTTTTGAAAGAAAAATGAAGTGATGATTTTATTACTATCCTCTATCATTTCATAGTTTCCATTTACATTTTCCTATATTTAACTAATTTAAAGACAGTTTTAATTTTTGACTGTAATTAGTCTTCCAAACAAAAAAACATTTTATCAGTAATTTCTAGGGCTACAACTCTTTTCTTTTCCACTCTATGAAGATATGAAACACTAAGGCAGCACTACGAAGCCACTGATACAGGAACTGTGCATTCAGTGATAATGAAAACTTTAAACAATCCTCCAGAAGAAGAAAGATAATCAAAGGTAAATCTGCAACAAAATGTTTCTTTGCCTGTAAATTGAAATTTTAAGAGCACTTATGGTAAAAACACTAATTCACATACACAACTCCGACATCCAAAAGCATTAAGGAAGTGGTGCTTAATTTTCTGTAACATCATTCCATTTTGCAAATCACTGTCAGTAAGCAAGAATGCTCCATGAAGAAAGGAGGTTAACAGGAGCATTAAAACTACCTATTTGGAGGTTAAGTAATAATTAAATGGTCTTCCAGACTTAGCAGATATACCACATATGCCACAAAAATCAGATGCTTCTTCCTTATTCACATTCTGCTTTCAAGCATGTAAAAGGATTAACTGAGCTGTAAAGAAAGAAATAGGAAAAGAACAGAAGTTACACTGAGAATAAGGAAGTAAAAGCAGCATCAGCCCAGATAAGCATTCATTGCACTTTTTTTTTTTTTTTTTAACTGTATTAAATTGTGTGTGTGGGCTTCAGGTTTTTTTTGTTGTTGGTTGGTTGGTTTTTTTTCCTTTTGTTTGTTTGGTGGGTTTTTTTGTGTTTTTAGGTTTTTTTTGTTTTATTATTAAGCCTGGATTTTGTGCATGATTTGAAACAGTAAGATTTCCAGGAATATTACTTATTTACTCATTGAGGTATAATATATTCTGATTTCTGTAATTAAGCATTTTTCCTTTTCCAATATTATGTTTTCATGAATGAGAGGATTCACCAGTATTAAGAGTAATAATTCTCTACTCGACAGTAATACAGAGTTCTCCTCATGGAATCGATATTTGTTGCTTCTGTTCCCAAACACACCTGAGGTTTTCTGATTACATGTCATCCTCAATTTGCCAAGCACATAAGTGCAGTCAAAGCCTTGCTATATTTTAGCTCTGTGAGAATACTTCAAAACTCCTTTCTCCTTAGTGTATCATTTTATGAAAGTATGATAGGGAAGAGAGAAACTGCATGAACCATTTGTCATTGTCCAGTTCTGTCTGGCATACATGCATCTTAAAATCTAATCTGTAATAGGGGATGACATATGCAGCAAAAGCCGATATACACTTCAAAGGTGTATGGCACTCTTCTGACATATACCGAGTTTAGACTGATTCTGTCACTCCTGTCTTTCAGGGGAGAGATTTATGTTTTTGCAAGTACTTATCTCTAAACTAGCTGCATATCTATGAGACAAAATGCAGATCCACTGATTATTCTATCCAGCCATTATTTCACTTGTTACCAGTAGCATAAACAGTCACATGGAATGAAAAATGATCCTGCATCTACCTAGAGCACTATTTTGCTGCATCTTTAACCATTCACAGTGTGAAATATGTTACAACCTGTGCTTACCAACATAAAGAAGGAAATGAAATCTAAAATAGGATGAATAGGTGTCCAGATGCAAGTTTAATTATTTTAATGAAGTTTACATGGCATCGATCTCTTTTGTTTTACCTGGGTGAAGTATTAATAATCTGACGTGTTAGTAAAAGTCAACAGTACAAACTACAAAGAGCCAAATATGCTGGATAGCCATTTTAGTACCTTGAACAACAGTGGACTGCAAAATGCATTTAGTTTTTCTAGCTGCATGATACTGTCAGCTATTTTTTCTAATTAATGATTTTAGCCATATCTACCATATCTGGGAAAAATAGTATAGCTTTTTTCCTAACCCATAAAAAAGCCGTATTGCAACATAAATAAACTTATGGTTGAATTGCATAAACAAAGGAGACTTCTTGGAAAGAGAAGCTTATCTGATGAATTTTCAACATCACATCAGACGTGCTCTCATTCAGAATAAAGCATGTGGTGGGTACTACACCTGCCTAGAGCATCCACTGGATACAGAATGACTGCATGGAGAAAGGATTATGAAGACAAGCCCTAACATTAATAGCTCTGTCCTTAGCACTTTAAACCTTCTGTTATCTAGCTGAACACAGCTCCAGGCAAACTGCATTTTCCCTGATGGATTGATTACCAGCTGAGCTAGTCCATCTTGACATTCTCAATGTCTCTAATTTGCAGGCGTGCTAAAAAAAATAACAGCTCTCCAGCCACAGGAATAGTTCAGCCCTTCATTTGCTTCCACACAGAGCTGTTGCCACGTAGTTTGACATTTCAGTGACATGACTGCTATGTGCTGAATGGCAACAAAAATCTCAGAAAATGCTCAAAAATCATACTGCATTCATGCGCCTCCTTATTTGTTTTCTTCCCAAATACATTGACTGCAAGCACAGTTAGTTTAACAGAGCTTCCTATTTAAAGGCATATGTATCAGACACACCACAGCTTCATGCATGTTACAAGAAGCTCAGATACACGTATCCTGCACTCTAGTTCATCATCAGTCTCTTCCAACATGTACACTTAAAGAATTAGAATACCTGGTAACTAAGTGAACTTATTAACTACCCTATCTGAAACACAGCTTGTTACAAACATCTAATAAGTTTACTTACATGAGTTTGTCAGAGTTCAGGCAGAAGTACACTTTGCATGACTACCTATTACAACTGTTCTGCAGGATTAGGCCTTTCCTGGCGTAACAGCTCTGGCCCAGATCACCCAAAAGCAATCTTCAGAGATACAATAGGATTTTCTTCCCTTAATTTTAGATGTCTACAACATAAATATCTATATTTCAGCTAATCAACTTAAGTTTCATTCCTCATAGCCAGAGAGCAGCAGACAACTCTACACCCAAATATTATAATTATGTACATCCAATACAGATGGGACAAGAAATGCCTTTCCCTCCCTTGGCTATAAAGGAAAACAGAAGTAAGCAAATCAGATGTAAGTATCACAGAAATCCAAAGTTAAGTGAAACAAATCTCACTATATGCCTAACTCCTTTGGCCTATTTGAGTCAAAGCTATTCTACTGTAATAAGACCAACTCTCAAGAATTTATGTAATATTCAACAAAGCCTTGCATGACTATCCATCTTCACATTGGCAGATTTTTCAGTTGACCTTAGCTGCTTGGCTGAGTTCTATAAGAAGTAGACAGCAGTGTCTACTACATACATCTAAACTAAATAGGAAGAATCCCACCCTATATCTTGTGTCAAAGTGTAACTGCATCATTAATTTCAGGGGAAAAGTTAGCACCCACATTTGGATTGGGACTTAACACCTAAAGATAATATTAAGAATTACATATAATTTGGTGTTTTAATTTAAAAAAAACCCTATTCAGTGTACAAGTTTTGTGACAGAAATATTTTAAAGTTTTAAAAATGGAGAAATAGCGTTCAGAGGGTAATGGGATATAAAAACATAATGCTAGACAAGCTATGTATCAGCAAATACTAAATAAGAAGGCTTTCCAGAGCCTCACAGTATATCTTCCTTTTTCTATTTTCAAATATATTTTCTGGGTTTTAATTTTCTTTTTCAGACCTCTTGGAATTAACACCTGGGGTGGAGGTAGAAATGGGCACTGAACCAGTATGTGCTTTCCATTTCTGGTCCTCTGTCTTTGAAACAGTTATCATGTAGGAAGATCTGTTATCATGGTGAGAAGCTCAACATTTGAAAAATAATCCATCTTCCACAGTATCATTCAGCAATCTTAGTATCTCAAAATTGTATATGCTCTGCAGTACAAATCCAATTGGGGATCAGATGATTTCTATTCCATAGTAAGATAAGGTTCAGTTACTGTATTCTTATAAACTGCATTTATGAAACATGAAAGGGACCTACTAGAGATAAAAATTATATGTATATATCCAACATAAATAAAATTAAAAGAATGAAGGGATCCAACTGAGTTTATATTAAAATGCTTTTGCCTAGAAGTCAGTGTCCTGGTGTCACTCAAGCAGTGAAGCAGGAGTTTCACTTTTAAGTACAAGATGAAGTACGTCAATGAATTAAAACAAACTATTAACTTGCTTGAGAGTTTACTACCATAAAACTCATCCTAACTGGGTAAAAAAATCAGGATAACTACACTGGTTTACGGGATTCTTAGTTACTTTTATTTTCTATATTAACATCAGGATATTGGTCCAAAATACTAAAAAAAATTTCTATTATTCATATAGTTTGCATTAATTTGTCATATTCTAATATTAATTGATATATTTGTCATATTCAAATACAAACAGATATATTCAATTAGGGCACTATAAAAATATGCAGGGTAATCTGCATAGTGTGTAGTCCATTAGATAGATAAACTCTCCTACATTCAACCTATATTTTTAAGTTGTAAAGCTAAGGGCATAGATAGCTATTTAAAACTGTGGGTCACAGACAGATAAGCAGGGCCATAGGCAGGAAGATGCAGATACAAACTCAGTAAAATCAGAATTTTAAAGTAAAAAATTTTCAGTAAGTATCAAAATACATACCCACAAACCACATAACCTGAGCTGAGCATACTTCCTATTGAAGAAATGACTGAATATAAAATTGCATATACCATAACGCAAATATTTTACAAACTATAACTTAGCTCAAGTCTTAATGAGGAAGTTAAAATAAAAATGTTAAGATACCTAGATGATTCCTTTAGAAAAAAATAAAAGGAATTTTGGTTTTAATCCAGATCAGCGTTGGAAAACAACTTCAACTTTAAAAAAATTATGATTACACAAAAATAAAAAAACAAATTTTCTTAGATGAATAAGCTCTTTTTTTAATTTCTATATTTCACCAAATGTTCGTAAGTCGATTAACTGCAAGCCTAACATGCCTCAGGTGATTTGTTTCTCCTATCTGCCAACAACAACAAGAAAAACCCAAACAACAGAAAATAAAACCAGGTATTTACACACCTCTAATCTTAGCTAAAGTTAGGAGTCCCTAATTTGATTATCTTACTTGGAAAACATCAAATGCCTTTTCAATTAACGGAAGCTTTGTTTAAGCAACAAAAGACGATTAGGATACTTGGCAGCTAATGAAGTTTGATTATGTAAGGTATTATTCTTCTGCAAATTCTATTTTCAGTATTTATGAAGATTTTTTTTAAAGCTGTCACTTGATATATTTCAAACTGATACTGTATTGTTAGTTTTGATTATAAAAGAAGAAAAAAAATTTCTTTTTAGAGTCATGACTACCACAAGTAATGCTACATGAAGTCAGATAGATTCAGAAGCAGGTGTATAAATTAGGCTGTCAGAATTACTACAGTTTAGTGTCCTATTGTGTTAAGTAGAAACGTTTTTGTTAAGCACTATTTCCAGAAATAATTGTCACACACAGAACGTATAAGAGCTTGTAAATGAACACAGTACATCTATTTGGAGTAAATGCAAGAATGCACAAGCTTTAAAAACTTTACCATCACAGCATGCTAAGCAAATCATAACTTCAGCTACTTTCCCTACGTGAACTGCAGCTTTTCAAAATCTTACAGTCCTACGATGTGTCAGCTAGAGAGAGATGAATAGCTCCTGCTTCAAATTCAGAAACTTGAACCTTCTGCTTTTCCCAGAAGACTATGTTTGGGGATGAACATTTCAAGACTACTTTATCGTTCTAGAACTATTAGCTGGCATTTCTACCTAAGTGCCTGAAGCTCACTTACTCTTCCCATGGTTACTTAAATGTAAAGTGTTTTCAAAGGACGCAAAAGAAAGCCCCATAAGCTTTGGTAAGATTATATGAAAGTCCTATTCCAGACCAGCATTTGTGATTGGCTGGTCAAAACGCATTAATCTTCCAGAAGCACTTATAATGCTGGATGATGAAAATATAAATAAATAAATAATGTTATCAATTCCCTCCCCCCAAAAAAAGGGAAAAAAAACCCAAGAAAAAAAAAAAGGAGGAAAACTGAAAAAGGAAAAGAGACAGCCTATTGCATTTCAGTACCAGAAGAAGGCAGACTGACAACTTAGCTGGAGGAAGCAAAAGCAGAGCAGGTAACTCTCTTCATGTAAATGTGGCTCTAAATTTTTGAATACAAGAGAATTACATTATTCCTCTGTGTGAACAGAAAGGGCTATTTAACAAAAAAGAAAAAAAAACTTCTGTGGACTGATAATGGCTAAAATTTTCATCAAGCACAAATACAAGGTAATAAAAATGACAGAAATGGAGGGCTTCAGGTAACGAAGCCTTAACCTGAAAAAGGACTTGGTCCTGCAGCTGAAAAGGTCAAGTAACCAATGCATTTTACTGTCTCAAATTTCATTCCACATATAAGAAGTATGAAGAAACAGAATAAATTTAAAAGATAAAAAACCTTTTTTGTGTGTGTATATGGTTTTTGGTTTGGTTTGGTTTGTTTTTTTTGTTTTCCCCTTGTCCATAAATTAATACAAGTCTCTGTCTCTCCGGAAATTGTCACCCACTAGACTGACATCTTCCCTTCAGTGCTACATGATGGCTTGACTTCGCGAACTTTCTTCAATTGCTCTAGAAGTACCATCAAAGGTTTCCATTTCTTGACAGTGAGGGAAAGGAGAAATAGTAGCAGTAACAACCAACAAACCACCAACAATATAAACTAGGGGTATCAAGCCATCCTAGACAAACTGGCATGTAAGCGATTTATTATACCAGCTGTGGTATAAGAATTTTTCAGGGATTAAATTACCAACTTCTCCATATTTATATATGAAACAAATATTCTAATATTTTCTTGTAAATAAACAAATTACACTGCTGGTAATAAAATAATTTGCCAGTTCAAACGATCCAAATCACTTCTGTAGTTAAAGAGAATCTTTTACAATTAAAATCACAGGATACTAATTTACTTCCATTATCTCAGCTACAAGTTATACAGTTCTGTAATCTCTTTAATTATAAACTTAAAATCAAACATATGATTCTTTCTAACATAAAGCAGAGCCAAAGAGGCATCAGACTTACTTTAGAAATTTTTAGAAGTAAATTTTATGTACCAAATACAAAAGCAATACTTAATTTCAGTATGGCAAGGTTAACTAGTACTGTAGTAACTAACTCAGCCAAGTGGAATGCTCAATGAAACTTTTAATTAGTGTGGAGCAGTGGAGCATTCAGTGTTGCCACTGGCAATAACTGCTGAAAGAAGGGATGACTAATTCTGTTAAACAGGTGAGATTTAATAATGCTAAAAATTAGCAACTTGTTTAAACTTTTTTAAGTACACACTTCCCTATCCTTCCATTTGTTTGAAGTCTGTTCTCTTTTGGCTACCATCAATAACTCTGGTATGCTACTAGTGACTTCAGAATATAATTCAAACATACTAGAAATTTGGGTTGTAAATTACATGCTCCCTTGCCAGCAGTCAGAACTTACTCCCACGTCATAGCCTAGAGATTAAAAGAATAAAGTTTAGACTGTTTGAGCAACACTTAAAGCATTAAACTGAATCATCACTAGATATACCTATGATTAATGTTTTATATATCAGCAGCTTTATTTGCCACCAAATAAAAAGCTGCATGCTTTCTTTTTATTGACCCTTCGAGGATAAATCATAATCCCAAGTGAATTTGAACAGTTTGCATTAAATACATGAAAATATCTATGAAAACCCAATTTATTTCAAACACCTCTTCTCCAAATATTAATCATCTATTTACCTTTTTTAAAACAAAAAACAACAAAAAACAACAAAAAAACAACAACAACAAAACACACAAAAAAAAAAACCCAAAAAAACAGGGAGGCAAAAAAAACCAAAAAACAAAACCCAAACCAAAAACCCCAAAACAAAACACACACACATACACAAAACCAGCACAAAACCCAATCAACCAACCAAAACCAAAAGCCAAAAAATCTCTGCAGTTTACTGGAAAAAAAATTTAACCTAAGAATAAATTTTATCAAAAATATTATCCCCATTCTATTCTGTTCTTCATCTCTTACTTAATCCAATAAATTAAATAGAATTCTAAGTGTTGGATAACTTTTGCAACATGAAAATTAATGTTATAATGTGAAACATAAAATCTAATTCTGAAATAATGTGACTTTCTTTCCAGCTTTACATGAGGTAGAGACAGACACTTGTTTGTGGGTCCAGCTGGATACCTACGTTGTATTATTGCCTGCATAGACAACAATTTACATGTTGCAACAACTGTTTTAACTGATTATTTCGAAGTATTTTCCAAATTATACAGCATGATCTTAAAATCTATATGGTCTATATATTACACAGTCTGATAATTTTATGTTTGTCCATAAGGAAATTTTCTTTTACTTGGTATCTCTTTTTTTGAACCTGCTGTTAAAGGTAGGTGCTAACATTTTCTGGGTTCTTAAACCCGCATATTCTGTAGAAGGATCCATTAATTACCTTTTATGAAAAAAACAGAGAGAAACAAAACACTTCCAAACACCACTCTTTAGCTCTTCTCCAAAAGAAAAGATGACAGTACCTGTTGAGCCTGCAACAGCTGCTCAGCAAACTTACGTACTTCTGATAGTAAAAGAGATATTAAAGAATTCCTTAGTATGTTGTTCCTTCCTAGCAAAACCAGTGTGTGTGATACGGCATGCAGTGCCTGAAACTGAAGAAAAATAACATTATTTTACAAAGAATGCTGTTACATTGCTCTGCTACAGTTTACCTCTGGTAAACTCATGTTGCATTTTACATAATTTATCTTTAAATTTTTAATTATTCTTTCATTTTAAATTTCTTATAAATTGTTTCATGTTATTGAGATACACTGCTACCCAGGTAACTTCTCTAACCATCACTTTCAAACACAAAGTGTGCTGCATTAGAAATTCTACAGTTAAAATAATACCATCTCTAAGTCTTTGATTCTAAACTTACTTCACTTTTTTTTCCTTTCAGTTTCATAGGATAAAGACTTGTCTTTTTCATTTTGAGCACACTACATACTCTTGAGTTGGGTAATATATAAAAAACAATGACACCTAGTTGATGGGATAAAATACATATAACAGACGCTGTTGCAAGTTTCTGTGCTTATTTTCTGGTCTTTTTTAAACAACAAAAAAAGGCAAACCAACCAACCAAGAATCTCTAACCCAAAACTGAAGCGCTACCTGGATGTTCTTAGAATTCTGGTCTGCAAATCACTGCCATGTTTAATTTAGTTTCTACCTTAAAAATGGTAACACCCAGTTCCATATACTAAAACCAAGTACCTTGCGTATATCATCTCACCCCAATCACCTTTACAGGAAAGGCTATGCTTTCCTTGAGGACATGCAAACACAAGTTATCAGTTAACCTGAAGACTGCAAGAATCTGATGTGCAAAGAAATCCAGCTACCTCCTAAAGACATTAGGGATCCTGCTGGCATCAGTTTTCATTGACAAATTTACTTTAAACAACGCTATCTTGGCAGAGAACAAGGATGTCTGCATCTTCTTGGGATTCATGAGTTAAGCATCTAAATATCTAATTCATCCAAGAGGCTGGATCCAGTAAATATTATCAACAGGACACCATTATTAATTCCAGGTAAACAAGCAGCATTCACAGCAGCTGCCACTTGGAGAACTCTGATGTTACTGCTGCCCATTCTTTTAATACCTAGTGTAAATATTCTATTGACAATGAAGACGCAGCTCTAGATACAAAATTTTCCCTCCCTAAGAGATTAGAATTTATATTACTTTTTATTCCTCCTTCTTAACTAGTCCTGGTCAGAAGCCTAGAGGAGTGAAGAACTGCCTATCTGCCTGCTGATGCTGAGTTGCCAAGCCATGTTAATAGATGCAGAAGACACTAAGCATAAGTGTAAGCTCACTGAGAGCAAAAGACTTACAGATTAAAATCTTTTATCTGAGGAGTGCTTAGAAAAAGTCACTGGATAAATTACAGAAAACAGGTATTCTTCAGCTTTTAGATTTTTAAACTAAGGAGTGAGCTGGTCATACTTAAATTCAGGGATCTAAATCTATGTCTCATTTAAGTATCTAAGATTTACAGACAGTTCCTGCAAATGAAAATGGATTTCAGACATTTATTTCCCAATCTTGTACTCTTCCTCCATCTGCTCACAGTGTGAGAGCTACTTGGAGTACCACTTAAAGATGTCAAGTACCTTGCATGCATACCTAGGAAGAACCGAGGTACCCTGTTTAGGGTTGTAGATTTCACTGCAGTTGGGCACTAAGAAGTTAGGCAAAGAATACTCGACTGCCTTTCAACTGGCTGCAGATAACAGGCTCCACAGAGCTTACTTTTAATTTTTGTCCTATCACCAGAACATCCCCTCCATTTGGACACACAAAAGTATTTCCTAGGGAAGCATAACGAATTTAAGCTATGAGAAAACGTTCATTAGTAAACAGGCAAAAAAACCCAGAGAAACCCTACAATTCTCATTATTAAAGTATGTACACATATTTTAAGAAATGGTTGAGGTCTACTGCCAAAAACCCCTTGGGATATACAGCCACCTGCAAAAACCAGAGGATGTAATTTTCCGTCAAGACAAAATAAATAAATAAAATTTTATCTGTTAAAAGCAACAAACCGAACTTTTCCATGAAAAGACAATCCTTACAGCAGGAACAGCCCTAGGCCTCATTCTGGAAGTGACCCTAATGGAACTAAAGTGCTGGGGTAAGTAATGCTGTGATGGAGCTATGGTGGTCATATAATTCCTTTGACTAATCACCTTATTATGGTACCCCTGAGATAAAAAAAAAACCAAACACAATTGTATTCCTTTTGTTCAGTAACACGGCTAGAATAACAGAAGACAAGGCCTAGATAGAATTCAAGTGCTTCTGCACAACCATGCTAAGTGAAGGACTGAGGGGTATGCTTTGATGTTAGTGCTCCACACAGTTCTCAGCTGCAAATATCACAGAGATGCCAAAGAAGCATTGCATTAGCAGTGTCGTTTTGCTACAGAAAGTTAGGAGAGCTTTAACAGAAAGCATTCACTGGACAGAGACTGAGGGCAGAGGTAAAAAATCAAACAGCTTTTGATATATATTTCCTGCCATATTCAACAAAATCAAGAACTTTCTGCATTATTTCATTAAGAGCCTCCATACATTTAATTTGTAAATCAAGCAAAGGCCTATTCCATCCCTTTTTTCTCCTCCTAGTGGAAATAATCTATTATACCCTGAATACTAGTTAATTACGTGGTTAAAATCAGGAAATGACATTATTTGTTATTAGGAAAAGAGACGTCCTGACAAAAAAGCTTTACAGGGAGGTTGGAAACCATAAAAAAATCTGCCCTTATGGCAAAAAAAAAAAAATAAATCCTGCTAATTTCATTCTGTAACTGTAATAATTGTAGTGTTAGTACATGATGTCTATCAGCTGAGGCTGCCTGAGGGGGGAAAGGGGACAAAAGTCTAAGAGTCAGACAAAAGTTTCTTTCACTCATTCATTCATTCCTGTTTAGTTACTCTGACCCACTTTACTGAAGTAAATGAGAGTCAGTTTGGTGATTGCTTTAGACTGTAGTGATTTACAAGACAATGGATTTTGATTACCATTTGACTCAAATAGCTCTCTACATAGGACAACAGATTGCTGAGAAAATTTAATTCAACAATCAAGAGATTAAAACATTGACTCTTACTAGACCATAAAATCCTGGCAACACATTTTATTATTCATACAAATGAACTGCTCTTCCACAATGCAAGCAAAATTCTTTGGCCAATGAAAACGCACCATGGCACAAGAACCACAGTATTCCCCTTGGGACTCAATTTAGGAAAACTGAAGGCCACTAGTTTTATACTTGGGAACCACCAGTGACATGAATGACTATTTTTAATTTTTATTTGGCCCTGAGAAGGCAAGACTCTTGTAAACAGTTATGTACTGTCCTGGCAGTTACTAACAAAAGATACTGCAAATTATACATGGCTGGGGAAATTACTGTCACCCACAACTAGTTGGAACATGCATCAAATACATACTGCTGCACATATTAAAACCATCAAAGTTTATGATAACTCTCTTTCAAGCAAGTTCAATCATTAATGAATAATACAAATTGTATCCAAGATAAGATTCAAAACCATTGTTCTAATTAATGTCTACTTTTTCAATTGCAGAAGCCCACTTCCATACATTTAATTATACACTTGTCAATGAGATTAAAATATTTCTTTCTGCTTTTCACTGTACTACATTTCAGCTTGTTATTTTAATGAAGAATTATGAATTCTTTCTCACACAAACATTGGTAAGGGCATTAAATTGCTACCCAGAATGCATGTTTAGCAACAACAAAAACATCAGTGTGTTAGCAGCATTCTTCTCAGACTAAAGCCGAAACACAGCACTGCACCAGCTAGTAGGAAGGAGAAAAATAAGTGTTGTAGCTGAAACGAGGACACTAAGGAACATACAGAGTGAAAAATGGAAACAGGCAGTAAAGCCTCAAACAGGATAAGAAAAGTTCCCAGACACTGTGCTCATGTCTCAGTATCCATGAAGATACTGTTAACACAAACCAACTGCAAAACAACTACCCTCAGCAGCCGTGACTTAAGGATCCTTCTAGATATTTCTAAAAGGCTTCTTCCAAAAGACTGTGTGTCTGACAGCTGTGTGCATACTTCTGAGCTGCTCTCCAAACACGGATAGAGAAAAAGAATTAAAAAGGGACATTCAAGAGGCTACTTTCATTTGCAGTTCTTTGATTTATACGTTTGGGTTTGGGTTTTTTTGGGAATTTTTTTAAGTAATATTTTTTTTTACCTCTCATAAATGATAGATTTTATTCTGATACTTGTGATCATTTGGCATTTCAGGTCAAAAAACTATCCAAAATGCACAGCTTTACGCAACTGCATCCATGCAGAAAAGCAGGAGTATATGTCTGCTGGTTCCTACAGCTTCCAGTGCTTCATAATTAGAAACATCTCAAACAATAGGACTCAACAGTTACAGAAAGTAACTCTGCTGCTGTTTTTCTTCCTTTGCATCTAATGTAGGTATAATTATTTCTTTTCCAATTCTCAAAGGTTTTTAACGATTTTTAATTTGCTCTGCAAAACACTGAGACTACTTTTGAAGATGAGGCATTAAGTGCAATCCACAGCCATTTCTCTCTTTGTTCACTTTTGGAAGGTGTTTCTGCAGCCCTTGGTGCTCCTTGACAGTCCATAACAGCTTTATAGGTGAGGATGGCAACGGGAAAGTTGTGTCAAATACTATAGCTGCACTGGTGGCTGTCTGTACAAAAGCTTTTTGACAGTTTGTAAGGTTAGCTACAACAAAATTCCTAACATTTTCATGCTGAAGGGATTTAAGCATCCTTCTGGAACCAAAATTTATAGTTTGCCACTCCTTCCAGATGACAGCCTTGTAATTAATGGTAATTTTATTTTAAACCTATAATCTTGATATTTCAATCACTGCTTGAATAAACAGTGATGATTAAAACTGAAGCATAAAGTGTCCCTGGGAGATATCTGGTACACAGCACACGAAGAATTAGTTACACAGTCTCCACTACTGATTTAGATTTCTACATATTTATTTCCATATTCAATTCAGTTTAAAGAAAACCAAACCTCTAAAAAGGATTTTTTAATAAATCTTTATAAATAATGAAATTACCACATACATTTCTCCTTTTTCTCTAGAAATCTGGGAACTACCACAGTTAATCCTTAATAATTGGTCTATATAATTTTTAAACTCTTTGAATCTGTTTGATTGAAGTAATGGCTGTCAATAGGAACGACTGTTAAGTCAATCTTTTGGTGGAAGCAAGATATAAAACACCTCATAAAAAGCCACGTGTTTCAGTGAAGTTATTTAGAGAAAAGATGCCACCTGCAAATTGCGTGGACATATTCCACTCTTCTGTAATGACTCATAAAAGCAGTTTGCAGACTTGAAACATCCTGATCTATCAGAATATTTTCTCTCATTTAAGATGGGACACCTCTCACTTTAGGCTTTGCCAGGTTCCTGCAATCAACAAGCAGTCCCTTTCTGGAAAACCTTTTGGTTGCTCTCCTACAATTAGCATTATTTTAATTATTTATTATCTTCCTCTTTGGGTAGAGGAGAAGAACAGGTGGAAACACTGGACATAATCAACTATGAAGAAGTCCTTAACGAATCCCTGCTCAAGTCTGCTGTGTTCTTTATCCTGTAATCACACACAAAAAAAAATAAAAGGAGTCACACCTGCATGATTCTATTCCAGATGCCACACAAACGGTATGTAAGCTCACATTCTTTCAAAACACTGGCCATGGATACCTCTAATTAAAAACTAAGTATCACACCATGGCAACACTGAAATAAAAAACACCCTTGCATTAGAGACTCCAGGCTCTAGTCCTGGAAAAGCTTCAGTATAAGCTTCAGTATATGAAGATTTCTTTCTGAACACTTTCTAATCAAAATACAGGCACATCGTCTCCCCATCCCCCAAGTCTGGCAATAATATTTGTCTGATTATTTACATGCTGGGTAAATACTTAATAAACACTAAATGGGATTAATTTGAAATTAAGACAAAGGTCTTTTCCAACCTAAATGAATCAGTGAACACAATTTCAATGAAGATTTTGAAGAATGGTGAAAGGCTGCTTCTTCTTCCTTAAAAACAGGTTTTGGACAGAGAAAGATTAACCTTATTGTACTGAAAAGCTTTCTCAAAATAATTGTTCATTTAAATATAGGAACAAAACATAACAAAACACAAAGATAACTGATGGAAAATGGCTATGTCTAATACATGCAACCAGTGCTGTTTGGCATGGCACGTCATGACAGGCCAGGCTGGATGCGGCATTGAGCAACCTGGTCTAGCGGAAGTGGGGCTGAAACTGGATGATCTTTGAGATCCCTTCCAACCCAAACCATTCTGTGATTCTATCTGTCCACAGGTGTAGCAGATGTCTAGGCTCTCATTTTGCTAAAGGCAACTTTCGAGCTCATCCTAAAGTAGGGACCTAGTACCTGGTCAGCATTCATTAGGCTCCATGGATTATTCGGATACAATCTTCATTTACTATAATGGTAGTGTAGTTTACATACATGTGGACAATATACTGGTACATCTAAGTCTCAAACAATTCCACCATCATGTCTTTTCCAAGTTACTCTAAAAGACAGAACGAAAACCAAAAAGCCTAAGACAGACAATGGAATTCAGTACTTATGAGAAGCCTTGTGAAGACACACTAGAGATATTTCAGTTGAATGAGGAAACTAACAAGATGATGCATGGAACAGTGCAGAATAACGAATGCAGACAAAATGCAATTCAGTCCTGCTGCTGTCTGTGCTGGTGACATGCTAGTTCTGAATTCCTCACTCATCTGCTGACTTACTTTTAAAACACAAATTTGCAAACGTATAGAAAGCGACAGGTTATCTGAAGCAAACCAACTTATTTAATCAAGGTGCACAAGAAAGAATAAACAAATCATATAGTCATTAGTTTGTGAATATTTACAATGTATCTTCATATAGCAGGTGGAACAATGTGGTTTTCTCTCCTATTTTCTATAAAACCATTTTCATCTGCCGTTTTAACAGCTTCAAAAAGTCCTATACTCAGGAGCAGAACAGAAAAACTTGCATGCATGAGCAAGAACTTTTTCAAATGCTTTAGAGTAAAAAATGTCCATATTACAAAAAAAGAACAATCACAAAAATCTCCAAGTACCCTTCAAACTGTAAGACGACAAACTAATATTTTAACAGTGCTTAAAATACAGAAGAATACTGCAGTATGCTGAAATGGCACAGGAAAGATGGAAGATGTTTTAAACTTACCCTATTGACACTGCTGTTTCTTAAAATAATCTGTATTAGATTTTTCTTAAATTCTTCCAGCTTCTTGAAACACTTCTTCAAAACATGATTAGATAATTTATTATTTGTTATGAAACTGATCAAAACAGAAACTGCTTCAGTGAGAAAATCTGAAACTGGAAATTTAGGACTGTTGTAAAAAATAGTCAGTCCATCAAGCAACTGAGACACTGAATTGCGTATGGTGAAAGAATCATTCTCAAGCTCTGTGAAGTCTGCTCGAAGGATTCCTTCTTCAGACAGTTTTTTTATTTCAAGCAGATGTTGCAAAAACTGCACCGGAGCAGTCAAAGACTTCTCCTTGCTAGTACTGCATAGACTCAGTGGTGGAACTCTTTCCAATAAGCATTTAGAAGTGTCAACATTATGTTCAGATTGGTGAAAATCAGAAGCTATGGCTAAAGAATCGAATGCATAGTCATTAGAGACATCACATCCAGAGTCTTCTAGCTGGCTTGAGTAACTCACAGGGTTTATACATTCCTGATCCAGAAGAGTTTCAGCAGAGGCACCTGGTTTTCCTGAAACACAAATGTGAAAATTACAATACATGCTATGGAAAGTGTCGTATATCCTTTTTCCTTTTGTTTCCATGCAAAATTCACAGAATACGCATGTTTGCTCCCCAGGAGCTTCTCATGACTAGAATTTAGCTGCGGAAGAAAGTGACATAAACTTTCAGAAGGTAGTGTGCATTTGTGAGCAAGATGTTTTATGCTCATAGTAATATGAATAGTAATTTTGAGTTTAAAATTCCTTATGGCTTTACATTTTCACATATATAATTTAAGCAGACATCACACGAACAATTTAAGTGGTCATTTATTCTCCCATTAATTCCCTGGGAAGGAAATGCATGTAAATTTCTGGTCCCCCAACATTTTCACTACTTTTATTCTCAAGAACTCAGGCTGCTTTTAAAAGACAGTGAAGGTCTATTACTACAACCATGTCAAATGAGATCTCTTTTATTTGTACTCTTCCTCCTCACGTCAGATAAGGAATTCTAACAAAGTCAAAGTTGAAAAGAACATTATACTTGAGATTTTTTTATTATTTAACAGAGGAAAACATTCAGAGTAAAAAATATCTTCAGTTACCACCTATCTCATACCATCTTCAAAGGCACACAAACTATATTACAGAAGGTATGCATGGCATTCACACTATTATTTTCATGCAACTTTGTAGAATCTCTTTCATTCTGTTTCACACATTAGATACATTTGAGTCAATGCCTCTGGGCATAAACTCAGTACTAGATGACAACAGACTCCCTCTCTGCTATATGCTACCTGTGCCAAAAGATTACAGTCAAAACAAGCATGAGACATTAGAGCTCTGAAGTGGAAGGCCAACACACAAACATCTCAGTGCCAAAAGGCAAGAGTCCATCTGACTAGCTCTTGCTTGTGCCCTGCTTACTGGGTCACAGCCACAAACTGCTTCTCCTTTCACTCTTAAAAAACATGCATATACTATTCTTATTTTCCACAAGGGTCCAAAGCAATACCTCTGTGTTTGTATTCTTAAGTGAATAAAAAGATCTTATAGATGGTTTGGCCTGATGGGAAATAAATGTTTTATTTCATGGCAAGTTAAAAAAAAGCATTTTAACACAGAAAACATCACTAGGCAGCAAGCTACAGTATTCTGTACTCTAACAAAACATTACTGAAAAAAGTTTATACAGACTTCATTAAATACACAATTTCAAATTGAATTCTTACCATTACTTCAGTTTCAGAAAACAGACCACATCATCCAATGAGGGTTCTACTAATGAGATGAAAACTGGAAATGTCGTTTATTTATTGTTGAGTTTCATGCCTTGCAATGTTCAAGCATACTCAAAATTGAACACAATTGGTACTGACTCACTGAAAATAAAAGTGCTAACTGTAGGGAAATCAAACGACATTTGCAGGAGATAGCAAAAGCAGGGCTTGTAAGGCCAGCCTAGCATTTTATATATTAACACTGTTCCCAAATGCCCTGCATACCCGAACTTGAAAAAGCAAGCAAAGAAGCAAAGCACACTTCCCATGGCCTGGCTAACAAAAACAGGCATCAATCTTTCATGTTTTCTCTCCCTAAGGTTTTGAGCAAAAGACATTCCAGAAGAGAAAAAAAAAAGAAAGCTGTTTTTGGTGCTGTTTAGAGAAAATAAGCCCTTCAAGGGAATCCATCTATTATGAGTTTTACTGTGTGGGTATTTTGTTCTTGTTCTTAAACCCATGGGGCAACATAAAAATTGCTAAGACGATGTAATGCCAGAAGTCAAAAGAAGCAAAGCACGAAATATGTGCAAAAAAAGTATGTGTGTTCACTGCTTCTCTTGTTGAAAGGGAAGGAAGAGGGGGAGAAATGGTAGAAGAAAGGAGAATGAAAGAGAAGAAAAAAGGGAAGTAAAAAATAATACAGAAATAATGCAGAAATAATACAGAAATCAGTATGAACCAAACTTCAGGATGTCCCCAAATAAAAGAGGTAGTATATTCAGTGAAACCTTCCTACCAGTAGAAAACAACGTTGCATTTATGCTCTAGGTTCCTACTCACTGAGATATCAAACTCCTGTGCCATGACGAGTTTCCAGAAAACTCTGTTACAGTAAGTCCCCAATAGCAGCATATTTCCAGTTCACTGAGTAATAGAAAATGCTTTAAAAATGTTCAGTTATTTATATGTTCTAGTCATCTGGGGAACAGGTGGAAGTTATTTTTTTAAAAAAATAAATCACCTACCAGAAAACATTCATTATTTCCCTTAAAATGTCTAGAAAGAACTTATCATTTATTCTTGAAAGAAGGTAAACTAATCACTTTGTACTTACCCACAAATAAGAAAGTAGCCTTGATAATCACACCATGTGGTTATCAAGTACAAAAAAAAAAACCCAAAACCAAACAGCATTCAGCCTGTTTCACACTAACAATAATCTTTAAACAGTAATTTCGAGAATATTTGACTATAAATATAGAGGAACAAGAAATATGAAAATTTAGTGTGCATGATAAACTAACCACAAAATTTTACAATGCTTTTACACGGGTAATGAAATATCTGGACATGAGCAATTTTACAGCATCCTTAAATATGTCACATCAGATTCAGGAAATATTTAAACTCTGAATTCCTATTTAAGTCTTTAGCTCCTTACTACATTAAGATCCTGAGCTGAAAATTAGAACTGTGTGCTCACCAAACAAAGCAAGACAAGGTCACAATTGAGGTGCAAAGGCTGAAGAACTCTACATATTCACAACTGCAGAAAGTATCTGTCATGAAAACCAGCAGTCATCCAAGGGACAAAGGAGTGACTTGCATACACTGTATAGCATGTAACCAACATTTGCAGGCATTTCTGTGAAGCATAAGAACTCAAATGCACATACTGCTTCAGGACCACAGAACAGAGTGAGATGCCCATCAGTCTTATGATTAGAGAGAATGGAGTCTTCAGCTAGTCCTGACAAAGCAGAGCTCTCGCAAACACCTTAGTCCATCCATCTCCCAAATATGTTCTGTCACTTCTGAATAGCCACCCTAATACAGACACCAAGACCCAGTTCAGGGATAAGAAAGGGAGAAGGAAGATAAAATTGCTTTATCAGGATAGGAAAACACCTTTTGTCTCCCAAACGCCTGTTGCCAGCAGTCAGATCATAAGGATTCTCACAGCTGTGATGAGACAAGGGAATGACCCAGCTCGTGGTACTACCCAACACAGTGTAAGAAATGCAGCATCTATAATGTAGCAGGAGCAGGGGCAGTAGAAAATGCTTTCTCAGTGCGCTACTGGCTGCCACA
The DNA here is from genome assembly GCA_026283785.1 of Coracopsis vasa. NCBI lineage: Eukaryota > Metazoa > Chordata > Aves > Psittaciformes > Psittacidae > Coracopsis > Coracopsis vasa. The sequence continues at coordinate 37,730 of JANHGB010007713.1, forward strand.
CACCGGACAGTGTTTGAATGAGGAAGGCCACATCCTATATGTAGTTAAAAATTTAAAAACTGAAGAAGAGTCCCCAACTGATGAAACTGCAGTGAAATCATAAAATGGTCTTCAAGTCTTTTGAAAAGCTTAATATACCTGCAGTTACACCAAAAACAGGGATTGTAGAAAAGAAAATGGGCTTGAAATTGGCAGATATAAGAAACAAAAGAGAAGACATGGTTTGAATTCTGTAAAGGAAAAAATTACTACCATTTCAAGCATTAGGCATTGCTTATATTCTCTCATTTTGAGAGAACACACATTGATTATCACTTGAAAATAAAAAACAATGTTAGACAAATAAAGCTCTCTTAAAACTCAGTTACAATTGATAGGATGCCTTTGATGATCCTGCATTCTGCCTTCCAAGTAGGTGTTCAGTCAATAACTACTAAAAGGATATGAAAACATATGTGAACTTATTTCCACTTTTTCCTATTGTATTCACTTTTCCACTTCTACATTTTTCAGGAGACTGTTATTCTTCATTTAATCTTCACTGATTGGTTTTTGCAAGTGCACTTTCCATGAATGATGAATCAAGTTTATTTTCTTCTTAAAAAACAAAAAAAAATCTCCTCACACATATTGACTGTTCTCTTTACCTTTTCTTGATGTGTAAGCCTGTCTCTATTCTGCTGTTTTGATAACTAAACAAGCTAGCTGGGTGAAGAAAAACAACACTCTCTCCTCCTCATGAACTCCAAGCCAAACTTCTGTATATATCGAAGCAAAAAATATTGTCTCACATACTTGAACATTTTGAAATAATTATGAAAAAATAATTGAAAGCTTCCAGGATTCTCTAAATGAAGAAATTTTAGAAGCCATGTATAACAAGCGGGTTGGACAAGATGACCTCCAGTGGTCCCTTCCAAGCTCAACCATTCTGTAGTTCTGTATTTCCAAGGAAAAAAATTGTCTGATCCTTAGCTCCCCACAGCAGACTTATAGGCAACAGGATCCTAATTGCCATGGCCACAATTCTTAATGTGCTTTTACCATATACATTCAGTTTTCACCAAAATTATAATTCTGTTACCCAGGAGAAAGGAGATGAATCCACAATAAATTATGAATTCTACTTGCTTTTATGAACCTTATTACTAAAAATAGCTATGCATCTTATCTATACAGGGAATTTATAAAATAATAATGTCTTTTCTCTTGCTGAGACAATTGGGTTGTTTTTGCCTCTGAATGGGTTCCTTACACAGAAATCTGGAAAGAAAAGGATGCTTACTGGGTCCCTTTGCCCCAAGTATGTGCTTAGAACAGCTGTAGCAATGCCATCTGATCAGATAGACAGCATCTGCTTTCAAAGGGAGAAACCAAAACAGACCTGTTATCCATGGAAGGAGCAGTACTGAGATTTCAGTGAATCATTACACTCCAGCTGGTGCTTTTTCCAGATTGCAAATTAACTTATTTAATTATCCTGAAAAGGCCTCAGCTTTCATAAAGTTCCCCATTGTGTCACTACAATTATAGGGAACAGATTTATCTCATCATCATATTCCAAGAGCCATAGTCCCATAAATCAGAGCTAAACACATTTTAACTTCATTTTTGTCATCTCATGTATCTGTTCTCAATTGCCTCCTACAAAAAAAAAATTTTTAGGTTGTGAGACATTACTTGCAATGCTGCTGATGTGCATTAGTACCACTGGTAGAAGCATGGGAGTCTAGTAGTACACTGAAGATGACAAATGACAGTTCAGTTTTGAAGGACTGTCTGTCTGACACTATCACGCCTTAGACAAAAAGGCCGAGATGACTCTTTGTTAGACTGGGCTGCCCTTATGGATCTGTACAGAGAGAAGGCCGCCTTTGGGGAACGGGGAGCACAGGGAGGGAGGATAAATCTCTTTATGCAGAAACATCACATTCCTAAGCACGAGATGAAAATTCTAGTCTATACTCCCCTACCTTACTACCATGCCATAGAAACTAAAATCTTTGCTAAGTGCTATTCAGGGCAATTTTAAACATTTCACACCATTTCATCTTCTTTCTGGGGAGGGAAGTAATTTCTCCTAGAATAGACTAATATGTTTTTATTATTATTAGTCTGATTTGGACTTCTGGTTCCCCCACTATTGAGGAAGATTCCTTTAGGAGACTACAGAGAACATATGCACTAAAGAATCTGCATACATTTTGGTTTCATCTTTATGAATTCATCGCATTGGTTTCTCTTTGAAAACGTGCTTAAAAAAATAAAAATCTATTATCAATTACGTTCTCTCACCACTCCTTTTAATGTAAGCAGGCAGAGGAAACATCACAAGGTAAGTTATTTAAGTCATGGTGGAGAGTTCTGTCCTTTCAGAGGCCTGAAATCAAATTATTCTGAAAAAAATTTGACTGGCTATCAGTCTTCCTGCTCTCAAAGCAGGACTTACCTGGTGTCCCTCTTTGCCTACTGAGGACATACTGGCTCTTTAAGGTGAGTACCCAGAGTTTCTGCCTGTCCCTGCTAGGCAAGAAACACACAAGCTATGAGTTACAGGGAAGTACAAAGGGAAGCAGTAGGTGAATTCTGTGGCCCAGAACAAGGCTGCTGGTAAACTGGAGTTGTGTATCTTTCATAATCAGTTTTACTTCAGCTGATGAGCTAGTTGTTTCCAATTCTATATGCTTCTGCTTTTGCAGCAAGTCTGATCTTCAGCAGGAAGAAAGGAGACTGAAGTGTCTTCATTCATACTTATCTACAAAGGAAGTTGCTCCCTTTTTCCCCATGTACAACTAATTGCCTCAAGAAATGCACCAAGTTAAGGAGTGAAGCAGGAGATACAAAAATACTTTTGTCTCTGGCTTATTTCCTGAAGAGATACAAGTTGCTCCATATGTCTTGACACAGGAAGCAGAACTTCGGGGACAGTATCCTGAGAAGTCAAACACAGCCTCAGGACACAGCTGAAAATCAGACATTCATGTTAATCACATTCTGACTCAGAGTTCAGCATTTCCCTAAACACGGTAGGGTGGGCTGGCAGCCATATGCTACTGTGGAGGCTAAGAACACACGAGGGGACTTTGGGCATGACAGATTAAATTCGACTCTAAATAATCTATATAAGGAAGAATAATTCTAAAAAAGGGGGCAGGGGGAAGGAGAGAATCTGATTTTGTTTTTTTCCTTTTTAATTAGAGGAGCAAGCAGTTCAGTAAATTCCTACCCACAGCATAAGAAGGGAATAATATGAACCAAGATTGAAGGTGAAGCTAAAGAAGAGATAATACATACTCAGTACAAGTTTTGCTAAACATATACCCTGGATAACTGATTTGGAAACCCTCATGAGTATCAGCCTAAAAGCAACCACAGCAATAAATGTATATCCTCTGAACTGTCATTGCTAAAATACGTGCTTGGCAAAAAAGGGTAGAGTACTGCATTTCTGCCTTCTCAGGCTGGAGTAACAGCTGCAGGCTTTTCAGATCTCTTGAACAGAAGCTGTCAAGAAACAATATGACTGTTGATTTGATGAGCTGATAGCAGCTAAGAAATTTATCTTAGAGGACAGGTGCTTCAATCCATAAATCTATCAATTCATCAATGCTTTGCCTTTTCATGTAGCTCCAAAGCAAAGTGACAACAGAATACTCAAAATATTTAATATTCTTCCTTTTGGAATAACATCAACAAGCTTCTCTCCTCCTTTCTGTGAAATTTCAATCTGAATCAAAGTAAGGTAAGAAACTTTGCTTAATGTGATTTTTTTTCTTCTCAGGGAGACAGTTTTCAAGACAACGCTGGCAAGGTGAAGAATAATGAAATGACAATTACAAAAAGATTTGCTTCTCCTCCTCCTTGGATAGCTGACATGCAACCAAAAGCACCGTCATGCAAAAGGAGTACTAGTGTCCTCATATTCAGAGAGACAGCTGCCGACTTAGTCAAATAAGGAACTTCCAGACACAGCACAGTCAGTGAATATATACCACAATGATTTTATAAACAACACATTAAACTGCAGCAACTCATACTACCTAACCATGTAGCAAAGCATGCTTCTCCCCCTCAGTGAGGAACCCTAAACTTTTCTATGGTCTTTGAGGCCAAAGAACTACTCACATGAGTAAAAAATAATTTAGACAACATATTTCTAAAAATGGGATACTTTGTTCTTTCTGCTTCATGTGCTTGTGCATCCATACTGTGTGCAGCTATGTGGAGAAGGAAAACAGGCATCACAGCTTCAAAAAGCTGACAAATTTCTTACATCAGGGCAATAAAACTCCATGGGCAGTCTCTAATCATTCCAGAAGCCTTTGAAAGATCTACTATTATTATTACAAACAGCAGGTGGGAAAGTCAGAATGCAGAAAAGGAAGATACAGCTGCAAAGTGAACCTTGGCTGAAGAACTCAAATTCTCCAGCTCACAATAGGCAGCAGCAGCTGCAAATACAGTATCTGATCCTTACTGCATAAGATTTTCCAGTGGTTGATTTTGGGAAACTCTAGTATTTTTGCATCTACAGAGTTGTTAGAGAATACAAAACAGCCAAAGAAAATATGAGGGTTTGAATTCTTTTAAAAGGTTGCATTGCTTTTAGCAGAACACCAATTCCAAAAATGAGGCTGGAGAAATGAGTGGAGGAAGAAAAGGATCCATGCTATCTGTGGATTATCTGACCACAAGAACAAGCACAGCTATCCTTGGCCCTAAAGACAACTTCTCCAGTGTGATATTAGGTAAACTTGGGCAATATACCATCAACAACAAACCAGAACAATGGCTTGATGAATTTGTAATAGCCTTCACGTGAACAGAACACCACTTAGACCACTTCTCCTCTCAACTTAGGTTCAACTTCTTTATGTCTTCCTATCTCAGCAGTGGCTAGCCTTTAGCTTCTATTTTCCATGGGCTCAAAACCACTCAAAACTGGCACAACACACAAGAAAGGACTTTTTTTCCACCAGAGCAGATGATGTCAGTGGTGAAATGGCCCCTGCTACAGGCAGGCTTTGCAACAACCTTTAAAGGTCAACCACAGATGTTCTGCTATTAATATACATCATCAACTTTATCACCACCAGAGTGCACAGACCTCACTAATAGATAATCCTATCATCAGTAACAAACTCTCTTTACTCCAAAGCAAGAGACTGAGCATTTGTCTCCACTGTAACTGTAACCATGAATGCTCATTCAGCACTTATATCTGTCTGACAAAGAATATATTCTTTCCAAAATAACATACGGCTCAAATCTGTTATCAGAAGGGCTCATATGTCATATCAAGGTTTAAAGAGGGAGGGAAGGCGTGGAGAGGGGGAAGAAAAAACCAAAACAAAACCAAAAAAACAGTCAAAAGGAAGACATAGAAGAAAATACAGAAAATGGTGGTCTCAAAACTAGACTCCAAGAACTCAAAAGTGTCCTTTTAATATTAAGAGAAACCTGTATGAAGAGACAGAAATTATGATACAGTTCTGATTTTCCACACATTACTATTCTCTTATACCCGACTGTTTAGAGAAGCTGAAAGGAAAGACTATGCCCTACTCTCTCTTGGACAGCAGGTGGGGCTGATGTGAACTCCCAGAGGTATTTCAAACGTCAAAAGGTTTTCTGTTTAACAGATTTATCAACACTGTAATCATAAATATAAACAAACATTTGAAGTGAAAAGCAGCTATACTCTAATCCTTCAAATTAGTGGAGCATTGGTTTTGTACCCAGGGGAAACTGAAGCAATATAGAAGGATTATAAATACCACATACTCATCTTTACTATTTATGATTCCATTAGCTAAACAGAGACTGAAACGAAAGTTTGTCTTGACTGAAAAATGAGACTTGGTCAGCTACCCAAGGTATGTTTGAACAGGCTGCTGAGACCATAAAAAATTTAAAAAAGTGTATTTACGAAGAGCACTTCCTGAACCGCTTTGTGAAACATGGGACTTTTTCAAAGCCAGACAGCCTGCTGGTAGCAGAGAGATACTGGAAAGGGATGTCTTTTGTGGACAATTCACCATATCCATATTAGTGAATATCACAATGGGTCAAGTGAACCACAAAGTGTATAGTAAGCATGCTATTTCCCTGTACAGATAATGAAGAAAGCACAAAAAATTTTGTGCAGCTGTAGACATCTGATATTACACAAGATTTATCATATTTTAGGTCTATGAACAAACTTCACTGTGACCAGGGCAATGAAAATTAGCATTTTTTTGTCTTTCAAAGGTATTATCCACCAGGGATATTTGCTTTTCTCCACCTGTCTTGCAACCAGGAGATCTTACTTTGCGAAACGAGATAGTATTATTCAGTTCAGCAGCTTAGGGTAAAGAATCTTTCAGAAGTTAGCCTTGGAACACTGAAATTTCAGCTGAATTGATTTAGTTTCTAGTGTTCTGCTCAATCCACAAAAAATCTCTCTTAATGATATGCACCACATGCAACATTAAGACACCTGATGCAAACAGCAGATTGAAAGTTACTTTTATTCTTAAATAAACGTCATGTTTGTAACAGTGCTGCAGAGAACACACACAAACAATAACACAAACAATAACTAAATATGAACAGCACTGAACCACTTCTCTAGAATGAAAGGTCTATTACTAAGAAACAAACAAACAAAAAACCCAAAACAAAACCAAACCAACAAACAAACAAAACCCCAAAACAAAACATTAGAGCTTCTAGCCAAAGTCTAATACATTCCTCCTCTCAAAGTTAGAATTCAGAAATCTTTTCACAAGGCAATGAAGCAGCTACCGTTTCAGTATGAAAGCACTGCAGTAAAGCTGCATCAACTTTTCTATCAGGGAACCTGCTAAAAATCTCAAGGCATAAACTTGTCAGAAACTATTTCAGAAACTTACCATTTTCCAAGCAGAATCTGGGACAGATCTTGTTCAAAAGAAGTTCCTGACGTAATCGAAGAACTTCAGCTTCCAGCACTTCAACTTTTGATTTCCATCCAAAATCTCGTTCAGATACACTTTTGGCAAGATGCTCAGTGTATTCTTTGCAACTCTTCCCTGGTGGTTTTGAGTGGATAATTGCAAAAGCCAATGCTAGTTTTGATATTTTCAAATACCAAACTTCATTTTCTCTTCTGCCTTTGATTTCTATTACGTTAGAAAAACAGAAAACGAAAAAGTAACTTCACTATGAGGCTGTGTTAAAAAGAAATTATGCATAGTATTTTCTTGGCTTTGAAAACTGTTCAACAGTGAGACCAATTATCTTATTTCTAGTGCATTTCTAAATCATCAAGGAAAAGAGAAGAAATGTAAGCATCTGTGCACAACGTGAGAATAAAACATACATGAGCTGCACTCCAGCTGTAAAAATAAAATTCAGGCAGTGTCTGAGAATAATTGTGGAAACAGAAAGCACTTCAAATAGGTTTATCCTAGTGAAATCTTAAATGCAAATGTTACCTTCACTAAAACAAAGATGAAAGCACTAAAAATACAAACCTCAAAAACACCCCTGACCTTCTCCCCCAGAAAAAGAATGCATATGCGCTTCTTTATACTTAGCTTAAGCACAATACATACAATTTCTTGAAAGTATACCAAAAAATCCTCATACTCAAAAGATAACACTTCTGAGGTTGTCAGTTTCTGATTTTGGACACCTGGTACTGCTGCACTTGCAGTTCTAAGTCTACATTAAGCCTCAAACCTGCAGAGGGGTTTATGCAGACATCTTCAAAGTAATGCAAGTGGCTAGCAAGATAAGTGATGAAGATGGCTTTATCAGCTGTGTTGCAAACAGTCAGGATGCGGTAAAGGCCATTGTAGGACTCAGAGCTACCTTTTGAATATTTCTTTCACCTTTCAAATGCTTCTGAAACACACAAACAATTCCTGTGCATTCCTTGCATACTGTCCATTCAGACACACCAGTCAGTTACACTTTGAAACATACAGAGCACAAGGAATAAGACTGCAAATATTAGTTGGAATCTACCTGCCTACAGCTATTTAATCCACTGTTCTCCACTTGAAACTGTGTCAGGGCAAAAAACACCTAGTCTATGCCACCAGTGCACTCTGAAAGCTAATGGAAGAATAAGCCTTTACAAACTGAACTCTACTATCTATACCTACCTATATGATATCTATATCATATTTCATTATGCATGAAATAAGCGGTATGTTTTGCAAAATTTCTTACTTGTAAAAAACCTCTTTCACACACCCTTTCCACTCACATCTGAGAATACCAGTGAAAAGCCGAAGTTAATTCTCAGCCTCAAAGGATCAGCACCTCTGTGGGACAACAAACTGATATAAGACTTTTGTTTGCCTTATACATCAAAGGAAATGTTTTACAAATACAGAACCATGAAAGTAATTGAACTGCCTTCAAAACCGTGACTAAAACGAAATACGTGGAATCACACTGAAAGAAGAATAAGTAAGTAACAGTAATGTATCCAAAATCTTTGGCTTTGAACCTGAAAGGTGCTCCCCAGATTATGTTGTCTTCTTAACAGAAGTTTCACCCAGATATTACTCAGTGTCGGTCGAGCTCCATTCTTAACGAAGTTCCTTACAGAGCAGAGCCACAAATTAAGGCAGGCAGAAAGACACCTTACAAATGGATTTCACTGCTGGTTTATCATTTTGATATCTCCAGAGACTACTCTGCAAAAGTTTTCTGATTCACCTGCCTTTTGAAAAAGGACAAATAAGATTTGCTTTGTGCTTTTTAACATGCTCTGTCAGTAATAGCATCTTCCTTTAAATTACATTTAGGGGAAGCTGCAGAAGGACCAATGTTCCAGTGTGGGTCAGGGGATGGTATTTATTTTCAGCATTTCAAGAATGGTCAGATGCCTTTTATCATTAGAGTTACCATCAACCCCTTCTTTTCTACCATGCTGTGTTTGTTTCTACTCACATGACATACTACTACAAAGAAAAGTCAAAGTTAGCTGTTTGACCACTGATATTTCACCATTATGCACTTTACAAATCTCAGCCCACAAATCTAAATCCACAAATCACAATCATCGTAATTTTAAACAGCATTCCACCTAGTTAGGACATACAGTTAAGTAATAAAATTTGAGTTTTGATGGAAGCCTTTTCCTTTTAGCATTTTATACAGACACACTTCTATAGTAGAAGTGCCTTACACCAAATGAGTTTACTGAGGTACCTTCACTCTGGAAAAAAAAAAAGAATCACCAATTTTCTGGAATAATTACTTGTAAACATGCCTTAAAAAAAAAAAAAAAAAAAGAAAAGAAAAGAAAAAAGAGAAAAAGCAGCACATCACAAAGTTGGTTCTTCTTAGGAACAAGACATAATCAAAGAAGTTTTTGGAGAAATCTGTTGTAATCTCAAAATCTCTAGTTTGAAAACAGGTAATTATTAAAAAATAGTGACATACCTATTTCCACAAACAGTGGATTTCATAAAGATTTTATAGAAAACATACAGCTCTTTTGAAAAGAGAAGTTTGTGGAATGAAAAGCAGGAGTTTTAAGAGTTGATTCAAGTTTTTCACACTTTCCTAAAGGGACAAGTGCTCTCTCAGAAACCAATGTAAAAATATTTTAGAAAATAACACTGGATGATGCTGTTAGAAGTATAGGGATGCTGGCCAACTGTGCATTAGCAAAAATTGCACAGCCTCTGTTGCTCTCAGGAAGTGCTGCACCGAAGACCACCAAATGCAAATGCACTCCACTAAAAGCATATTGGCAGCTACAGAGTTTTATCAATAACATTTTTGCTAATATCAGCACAGAAATGACACCAGTAGTTAGGTAGAAAAAAAGATTTACAACCAAACCAGAAACCTGGGAACAGAACTAGGCCAAGAGCAGAAAGAAGTCACCAGTCTAATCCTAGCCCCTAATGCTAAAGTATGTCCAACAGGAACTGACAGGATCAAGAATTATCCACCAAAATACATCTGGTACCCAAGTTACTCAGGGATAGTAACTACTTACTAACAAAGCTCCACTTGAGCCTTTACTCAGTGTTAGGGAGGGAACCAGTAACCCCTTGCAAACCCTGCTAGGAGCCTAACAACAGATACTGTCCTGTGACAAGTTTCCTATGCAATCCTTTCAACCCACAAGCTGATACTGGGAGTGCACTCAGAGGGTAGGGACAGCTAATATCCCTGTCAAACAGGACTGGGTCTCCAGATTTCCTACACAAGAAAGAGACACCTCCCTCTCTCTCCAGTCTTCTAACCTATATGCAAGGAGAGCATACTGAGGACCCACTGCCCTGCTGAGGTCCTAGCCATGGAAGGCTGCTGAGCAGCTAGTTATTCAGCTGCTGAAATAATTACATGAAGTCATGAACTGTCCTGTACAGCTCTGTGTTACATAACCAAGAGAAACTAAGAGGTGGTGTAAGATCCTTTCAGGACCACAGATATAAACAGTAAACAGGATAACACAAGGAACCAGGATAAATCTGATTCATAAGCACTACCCTACTCCGTCAACCTGCTAGTCTTAGCATTCTGCAACTGCATTCAATGCAGCAGCTCATATTACCCCATTAACTACAGCAAGATACCTTTCTGGGAAGTCTCACCTTGGTTTTGACTCTGTCTGCAACATGTGAAGAAGAAACAGTTCCCACTAATTAGAAAAAAAAAAAAACAACAAAACAATAGTTTCAGATGACCACCTTTTCAGTTTTCATCTCAGTCAGAAGCTTCATATTCAGCTCCATTCCAAAGGTCAAAGGTATCACATTATTGTTCAAAGCCTTAAACAATTCATTGTTATTAAAAAACTGAAAACATCCATTAAAGCCATGAAACTTGCATCTAAACTTAAACCATTCATTAAAGAAATTTTAACGAGTGATAAAAATATCCTATTCAAAAAAACCTGCAACCCCACAAAAGGGCTGTTTATGCACTTTGCTAGAAGACCCCACTTTCATATGGCTAACGTGTCGTCAGAGTCTGGAAGTTGAGGTCAAACATGTGACATCTTCAAGAAACAAACAAAATTTCTGAGCCTATACTGGTGCAAAAACATCCCTTCCTCTCCTAGAAATATCTCACAGCTGTCAGAAGATCCTCTCTCCTCTCTTACCTCGTTTCTTTTTCACTGTCAACTACACACAACTGAACAGCCCAGCCCCTGAATTCACAGCAGTTGTTTTCACTGCTGCATACAATACCAAATTAAGTCTCAAGAGGGAAAAAAAAGTACTCGTGGATGCTGTTGGGTTTTTTTGCCTCATGTCAGAAATCTACCGCTGTCAACAACAGGCTCACAGGGTTAACAATAATTTTCTGTCTTTAAGAGAAGTGCAGGCATGATTGCTTCATTATTCTTTGCATTAGCACCCCTGAACTAGAGGAATCAGCTTCCCAGACAGGCATAATCTAGAAAAGAGTACAGTTAAGTTTGCAGTCAGATCCAAATGGTCTGCTCTCTGAGGTAAAAGCCAGTGAGCCTGGGATGAGCCTTCCCCAGCTCCTGGGCCCATGCTCATTGGTCTTTCCCAGCCAGCTCTGGATTTTTCTACCCAGAAGAAGAGCAGCATGTGGTGCACCCACCCAACAAGGAATGAGCTACTCACTTTGCACACGTGAATCCTCAGCTCTAGAGCCTTTAGGAAGTCTTTCAGGGGCTTTTATGGGTAAGGGAGGTGAATAATTTTAGGTAATTTACCTTTCCGAGTGCTACAGTTTTCTGTCTGACCTTGGAAACAGGGAAGCCACAGAAAGACTGGGGAAACTGGGCTAAGTTATATTGCAATTTAAGGCACCTCAAAATAAAACCAACCTTGTTCGAAGTAATTCAACATTTGAGTAATATTCATTTGTGCCACAGAATCACACACCTTAGGCATGGTCTCTAAGTTTGCCCACGAAATTTATGGTTAACAATGGAAGAAACTTCTGCAGATCTCATAGACAAAACGTAATTGCTTACAATGGGACATTTACTTGTTATTCAGATCATATTGAATACTTTAAAATTTAGCAGAGTAAGGCACAAAGTATATTGTAATTCATTTAACTTCCAAGCCATTCAACAACTCAGTTTTCTTCACATTTGAAACAGATGGGACATCTATTGTCAGAATAGAAACAATTGTCATTCATCACTACTACATGGCTAAAAATCTTCATCAACCCTAAAAAATAGTATGTAACAGCCAAAGAATTGTTTTCCTTCTAAATTTAAGTATATAGTGTGTCTTTAAAGGCACAAACATAATAGGAAAAACTGATTCTTTGCCACAATTTTTACTTTAACTAGTCTATCAATTACACGCTGCAGATAAAGGTGAGAAAATTACCCACATCTTTGTAACCTCATTCTGCATTACACAATAGCAACCAAGGTATTGACTCATTATAACAGAGCGCAAAATGCTGTGAGTGCTCTAGCGGAACTGGGCTGAGCTGCAGACACATAAGGCCATAACATTAAGCAACAATAAAATAAACTTGATTTAATTGGTATGCCTAACATAATACTGTCTTGCGTATATACAATAAATAATGATAATGGGACAGCTGCATAATCAAGATGAACTAAAGTATGCCTTGTGTTCCAATTAAGCAGTTTTTATTGTAAAAAACATATATTAAACCAAGGCCACTCCACAGCGTCAATTTTAAACAACCTATACTCACAATACACAAAGATATCTGATGTGGACATACTCACTGAGGGAAAAACTTGCTTTTATTACCACACGCCTATTGTTTTCAGTTGCTTTTAGTTCCACAAGCAATGAGCCTGTGATACTAAGCCAGCTTTTTGTTTTTTTATGGAGTCAAGATGCTAAAGTGATACTGAAAACAATAAATATTTAAAATACATTATGTCAAAAGCACAAGGAAACTTGATTAAAATGCAACAGAATTCATTTCTTCAAATAATTTAACCTTTAAATAACTTTTGCTTCTAAAATCAACTCATATAAATTCTCCCAAACCAAATAACATTAAAAAAATATTTTAGACTTTTTTAAAGATCCTCAACTATAACCATTTCAGAGCACTTAAAAACATATGCAAGCATAATCACTCAGTATTTCAGTAACTTTTTAGAGGTATGATTTATCTCCTCTTAACTACAGAAATCCTCAGTTTAGAAGGCTATAGCTGAGCTTGCTGTCTAGACTTCCTTGATGATCAGTGGGCACAAACTGTGTAAACTCCCAATTTAAGATACTACAAGTATATTGATACTCCCATAACTATATGCTTAGACTAACTCCAGGTTTGGACTAGTCTGGCACTTTGGTTTCTGAACAGAATCATCTGACAGGGTTTTTTTAACTGTCTTTTTTCTAACATGTTGTTGTACTGGCCCATCTAGAGGAGAAATACCATATCAGATTTAACATACGATAATCTCAAATCACTCAAAAGTTCAACTCTGGCAATTTTCTTGGAAAAGCATTACAAAGTACTGACAGCAAGGACAGCTTATGCACCACGTAAGTCCTAAAGGATTCACTTCTCCTCTATTCACATTAGAATAGGCCAAGTAAAAACACTCGTGTAAGCCTGAGATTTCTTGTTTTAAATTATGTATATGTTCTCTGTACAAGCTGTGAGCTCTTCCTTTTGCATTCTTCTCCTCAAACAGGCCGTTTTCGCTGTATCACTTCCAATGATATCTAATGAAACTGGCACACAGTACTATTACCACTACCATGTTTCCCTTTACTATTCTTACTTCTTGGAGACATGCAGAAAAAGGGATTATTCTGTAAAGCCTGCAGTTCAGAAATCAAAGTATAACTCAATGGTGTCAATTTATCTGTTCTTATGCCAGCACAGGTTTCTTCCCCTACCAAAACAAAACTGTGATCACTTAAGCCTCTGGATATAAATCCATTTAGTTTGGAAATTGAGGATATACTTTTCATTACAGCTTTATGAGATTGTAAATGACTGCCTGAATTTCATGGTCTAAGTTTCATATGTGGTAATAATAATTACAGAAAGTGTATATTTAAGAGTTGGCATTTTCAACTGTGGAAGATACTCTCAGTCTTTACATACTCAAATTGTAACAAGAAAACAGCTGTTATCTCCCAAGTTCTATGTATCCCAAGGACTCTATTAGCTCTCAAACGAAGAATTTCAAAGCAGAATTAATTAAAAAAAAAAAAAAAAAAAAGCAATCATGAAGTTTGGAGCATTATACAGGGGTTATTTTGCACCTCTCCTCTTCCCACATTGAAGTACATTGACTAAAATATCACCATAATTTCCTTTTCAATTTCACACTTCCAGCCTTTACCTGAACAGCTTAATTTCCACAGTTTTTTTTCGTCTGCAAGATTGGTGTCTTTCAGTGAACAAGTTTCCTTCAGGTTAAGTTACTAAACAGCACCTGTTGTGCTCTAAAAACTTGTTCTTGGCTTTCTTACACAAATTGTATATTGGCAGAATGAAAGATAAAATTGTTCAAAAGAAAGCAAATCTTTGCAAGACAAGACATGGAGAAGAGAGAACAGCTGGAATAGTAGAAATCTAGTACTTCAAAAAGCATACAGTATGCAATGAAGAATGAAGTCTTACATATACTATAAATACTAACATAACTATAACCACATTTATTAAATACTTAGTGTCTGAATATTAGTTTATGAAGCACTGGAAGCTGGAAAAGACAGTGAACCACAGAAGTAACTTGCCAAGCATTTGCAGCCAAGTCCATAGACAAGGGTTTTTTTGCACTTTAATTCAGCCCAATTACTAGTTTATCCAAATTAAGAAAACAACCAGGAAATAAGACAAAATTACTTGTTATTTTTCTCCACTGGTCATGAGAAAAATATAGAAGACTGAGCACTATAATTTCTAATTCCTAAGGACAGAGTGATCAGAAACAGTAACTTCAGTTCACGAACAACAGAAATAATCAGTTTCAGGTAAAAACATTGATAACTCTTTTCCAGTAACTTTTTGGTAACTCTTTTCTGTTGTACTTGCATAATTAATGCAATCTTATTCTAACAAGCAGAGCAGTAACAATGTTAATCGAATTCCAACATCTACCCTATATAACTTAGTAACAATACAGCGTTCTTACTTGTGACTTGGGTGAAACAAGCAGGAAAACAAAATTAGAATTCTCAGGTATCAGAAAAGAAAATTAAGAATCTGAGTACATGTAGACAGAAGTAATTCATAGCTTCTCTTCTTCATTAATAACAAAGAAGTGGTGCAGCTTTCATGTGAAGGCTGGCACTTCCTTCCAATCAAACCAAATAAACTGAACCTTTACTCACGAAACCAATCCCTCAACTCCCAAGCCTGCCCATTCGAGGCTCCCCACTCGCTGCCCTCAAGCAGAGGCAGCCCGAGCGGCCTCATCCAGCCTGACTCGCCTCTGCTGTCTCGGCAGACTCCCGACCTCCACCAAAAGACAAGGGGTTTATACGACGATGTCTCCAGACGCTGCAACAGCCGCGGCCGAGGCGAGCAGCTCACAGCACCGACGAGCAGGCAGGCTGGGGGACACCTCCTCAGAGGTCCCCCTCCCGCCCGGAGCCCTCGCCCAGCCGCAGGGAGGCCGCTGCCACCCGAGAAGCCCTGAGGGCCCCGGGCCACAACCCACCTGCTGCAGCAGCAGCCAAGCGGCCGGGGCCGCTCCCCGGCTCCATGGCGATGAGCAAGCAGAGGCCGTCAATGGCCTTTCCGGGCGCCCAGAGCTAAGGGGCCACTCCGGGGGGCGGGACACGCGTTCACTGCCCCTGCTGGGCCCCGCCAGTCCTTCGGCTAGGCCCGGTCCTGGTGCACTTCTGTGGCAGCCGTTGGGTACAGGTCGTCCTCTGTCCACTTGTGTTCATCTCATGATGCGCGCCTAACTTCCTGCTCGCAAGCCAGGGACGAGTTGAGGGACAAAGGCCACCTTGATGCAAAGGCAAAACCTGCCTTAATCGGGAAGGTGAAGGAAAGGGAAGAAGGGGAGCCGTGTAGGAGACCTCTGAAGGCTCCTTGGGCTTCCCGTAGGGGGGTGGGGAGTATAGCTGCGGGCAGGGGTTGGGCAAGCCTGGAGCTGTGGAGGGGAGCAGCTGCAGCCTCCAGCCCCGCACTTGTTTTTCACCCTCAGGCTGCTGATGTTCGAGGTGGCGGAGCTCACCTCAGTCACCTGAAAGGGCCCCTCATGCTTTTACTTAAAGCAGTGGTGGCATCTTTACTGCTATAAATTGCATGAAGGTCTCTTGAACTGTTTTGTTGATTAATGTCATAGAATCACAGAATGGTCTGAGTTAGAAGGGACCTTAAAGATCATCCAGTTCCAACCCCCCTGCTACAGGCAGGGACACCTTCCACTAGATGAGGCTGCTCAAAGCCCCGTCCAACCTGGCCTTGACACTTTCGAAGTCTGGATACTGTAAGAGCAAATGCTATAATAAAATTTCAAGCAGTATTTCTTTAACAGTACATTGGAAGTAGAAGCTGCCTTTTAGATGAAACACTTATCAAAGCTCACCACTTAAGAAATTGTTTGTATATGTGAAATTATACTCTTTACCTGATCTGTGCTGAAAAGGCTATGTTAAGACTTGTTGACCAGAGATGAAGTCTTTTCAGTTGAAAACAATGAGGATGGAGGATAGGAGGAAAGATAAGAAATAAGTAATGAAGTCAGATGCATTAGGTGCAGTTAGGCTTGTCACAATACATCAAGTTCTTAAGTGGGGGGGATTGATCTTTCTAAAGACAGAAGTGTTCAGATGTGACAAACGATGTACTTTTAAAATTCTCATCCCCATTTTTTGTTCTTGGGAAATCTTAACTTTAATAGCTTTATTCAAAAAGCTAACTTTTTATCAATATATGCAGTGGTAGACTTTTGAAGTAATGTACTTATTTGTTTTTAATTTGAAAAATAAATTTACCATCCAAAGTACAGAAAACTGTTAACACATTAGAACTTTCATTTTAGACTTCAAATGACAAAAATAAATTAGGCTTAGTAATTTAGAGACTATTTTCATTCTGACAGCACTACTTTATCAGTGAAACCCGGGAGAAAAAGATAAAACATTCTCTAGCCTTTTATTATGATGACGTATCAGCAGCTACAATTCGTTTATCACTATTTGTGCATCTTTTGCGCATGTAAGTGATGCAGATGCTTTACAAAGTGGACAGTTATTGGAACGTCCACGTTTTCACATACGTCTTCAACTGTGACTGAAATAAAAGACTCAGAGACGTCAGTGCTTTTGCTGCAAATCTGAGCTTTATATAGAGAGAGCTGAATCTCAAAAGCAGAACTGGGCAAAGGCAACATTGTTAGCGTTCTGAAAAAGAAAGCATCTCTGCTTTTTGTTAGAGTACCAGTTCTACTTGCAGTTGTAGGCTTACTGAGAGGCACCTAACAATCCTAAGAACTTCTGCCATTACACAGCTGGAGGAATGTTTTTTGCATGATTATCTTGTACTTAAACATCTAAGAGCTAGATAAATTTTAGACTAACACCCCCCCACATACATACCTTTTTTTTATATGGGGCTAGTAGTAGTTAAAGCAAACGTGTCTTGAACTTATGAAATCATGGCATCCAACTTTCAGAATACCAACCAAGGTATACCTTTTTGCAGTTTTTACAGTTTTTAGGTTTGCCTTTAAAATAAATTGAAGCATCCCAATATTTTCAAAACAGAAAAAAGCTGTTTTATCTGAAAGCAGCAAATATGGGTACAATCAGCCACAGGTTCACTGAGATGTGTGATCCTGTTCTATTGAAGAACACTTTGCAAAAATAATTTATAGAACTTGTATTAACTCTGTGCACTGAATATTCCCAGTGATTGCATAATCTAATACTACTTTTTCATAAATGAACGTGTGTGCCTGCACATGCATTTGTGCACTGTGCAAATTAATGTTGTGGCCAATAAATAAACACAATTCTCATTCTGATATCAAAACATGGAATGGTTAGCACTGTATGTAATCTCAAATGAACCAACAGTTTGTAGATCATGAAGGAAGCTGGCTCTACTAGTTGCAGATAAATTCTTTTGATCTCTGTTTCTGAAGGTGCTTTTGATCTCCAGAACAGTCAAAGGATATATTCATCGTAAGAGGTCATACAAAATAATTAGCTGCATGTATTAATAACTATACATAAAAGCAGTGCAGGTGTTTAAGCACATTAGAAGTCATGAATTCTCAGTATTTAACCAATCCATGTGCTGAATAATTGCAGACAAGTTAGTGGTCGACTGAGAAAATGCTCCAAAACACAGGCTTCAATCAGTTATTGAAAGTAGGTGGATTACATTACTGTCAGACATGCAGCCCCTGCTGTTGCTTGATGCCTGCAGTATCAACAACAATTTGTGTCTGGAGAACTACAATCTTTCAGAATTCATCAGACATCTTTATATTTTTATGCATCTGAATTTACCCAAGAGCTGGAAGTGTCTGAAAACACATATGAAATATGCTGTCTCAACTGCTGTAGTTTGCAGTTTTGTTCAGCAGATGTGGGGCAAGAGATATACCATCTTGAGAAAAGCGTGTGAAAGTCATGAGCAGGAAGTTCAGTGTCTTCTCATTTGAGCTTTCATTCTTCTGTGTTACAGTGCCATATTTATTTAAAAATAAAAATTTTGACATCACAATTCTTCATTACTCAGCATCATGCTGTTTTCAAGATAGATTATGTTTGTGATGACTATTCTGTATGTAATTCTGATGACAGAAATATGGCTCAAGTAGTCCTTTTTATCATAATCTGCAATTCTAAACAAATCATCTGATTTAGGATGTTCAGGGAGTTATGCAATGACTTCTTTGTTACTGTTCAGAAATAAAACATTAAAATCAGGAAAAAAGATAACACTTCAGCTTCTGATGCAAATGAAAACCTCATTCTACAAAAGCAACATAAAAAGTTAGACATAATGTGAGAACAGCAAAACAAACAAAACTTGCTACCATTAAGAGGCAACATACCATCATTTCTGACAGTATGCTCTGTTATGAATAGGTACTTCACAGTGCTTTATTTAAATGTTATCACTTACATAAAAGTAATGACAGCAGATTCCATTCTCTTCTATACAGTATGTACTAAAGAAGGAGAAAAACTTTCCCTCAAAGGATTTCACCATCTGGGAATCAATACTAAAAGTTTCCCACATCACCAGGTAAGAAAAAGGGTAAAATCATGTTAGCGAGGAATCAGAACGATGGTCATACGTTAGTGTAGAGATGTTTAAAAATAAATGTGATTGATAGTATAGCAGAGTTTTCTGCATTTGCATTTCACCATCTCTCTATGACTAACAAAACACTGGTGTGAAAGCTTTTTTTTCTTTTTCCCTGTATAGGACAGCAAACACTTGGGAAGAAAGAAAAAAGTAAGAACATATAAAAGAAGATTCCACTTAATTTAGTACTTTTTATTCCCCAGGGTTTTCTTTATGAAATCTGTAAAAAAGTAGAGAGAGAAATAGGTGATTGCTATCAAATATCTATCCTAGGATATACAAAATTCAGATTACACTTCCACACACAAGGCTGGGATCAAAGAGCATCTGAGCAGTCCTCCCTAACTGCCTAACAATACAGAAAATGGAGTGCATTAAAATATCCACATTATTCTGATTTAAACATGAGTCATTTTGATTGGCATTCCTTTGTGCAAATGTTGGGTGTGAGTTGGACCATGGGTTACAACATCCATGTCTTTCTGTTGACTTGAATGGGTCTTGTATAAGTTTTGATGAAATGAGTTTCACTTCTTGGAACATACTCACTTAATTACACTTCATGCACAAAAATTGCCAGATGCTAGCCTGCTTAAGACAGAGTAGTGGTGCTAGTGTTCAAGGTAGCTACCGTCTGTATTTTGTGAGAATTTGCCTATTCCAGACCTAAAATCAGGAGATGTTTATAGGAAGCTGTGCACTGTATGTGGACATACCTGCTCTGATCTACATTGGAGGAAGTTGCATACAGCCTGGCAGTCTTGTACATGGGTAAGAATTTTGACTCACTCAAGAAGCTCCTCTCTCGGCACCTACCTTTGTCAGTGTCATTTTTCCCAGAAGACTTGTTGGCAGTGCTGAGAAGTCTCCTGCTAAAAAGTATCCACAGTCTTCGTGCTGCATAGCAACACAGAGGTTGTTTTCTGGATTGGACAGCATACCTGTGCTCTATCATGGTGCTATCCACATCATGCACTGTGCAATATCAGTCTGGTTGTGCCGCACAGCTGATGTCAAGTACAACGACGCCCTGGATTTCCCACATTAAGAAATCCACACTGATCTGCCAGGCACCAAAATACTCTTCCTCCTTTGGTCCACAAAGGACAACATGGATATTTCCTCATTTTGTGGAAGCTTATATGGTTTATACACACTCACTTGCACACAGGGGCATGACAACTAGTGATTAACAGACCTATTCTTACAGACTAAGCAGTCAGGTTTAGTCTTCAAGATTAGGGTAACTTCTCCCCTCAAAAGGACTGTACTGTACTGCTCTTGTAGGTGAGGAGGGCCATCTGCTCTGCCATGTAAATCGTCACCATTTTGTTCACTTAAAAAGAGTTTTGTCAGTTAGCTCTGATTGTCACTGTGTCCCACTGAGTTCAACAAGCTTAAACCATTAATTCATTTGTTTTTCTCTTGGTGTGAAATGTAGGCTTTGAGTTAAATGATTAGAAATGTAGAATCCTGAAGCCCAGAATTCCTTGTACCTAGGAGCTACAGAAAAGAGATTGGTGAAAGAAAACACATTTCTCAGAAAAAAACCTTAAATATTTTAGACTAGTCAAACTAATTTCTCAATGCAATATGTAGTATAAATAGGTCATATGTAGAGGTATACACACTTAAATACATATATACACATTCAGACAGACAGATAAATAGGCAGACAGACACATATCTAGGTACAAATGAGAGAGTGAAACAGATTGTGGTAAAGAAGCAGAAAAAGTAATTTTTTTGGTGTTTTGATAATTATTTGTTTCAACTATAGCGTCTGGCTTCCAAAGAGAAGACACTTTGTCTCCTCCACACACAACTTTTCTTCCCTTCCTTGGAAAAATCTCGTCACACGCCCTATTTCAGTGGTTACTGAGCTTTACAGCTGAAGGGCTGAACATAATTTTAGTGGATGAAGGGAGCTGCAATCAATACTGCAGCTTTGTGTCTGCTTTGAAACTCTTACCCTGTGCTTTCTGGGGCTCCTGGAGCCCATCAGGGAAGGGCAGTGGACCTGACATAAATCCTTTTTTTCCAGCAGCTGGGCTGTTGCTGCAGAAAAGAAGAGCATCTGCTTACAGCACGAGAGGGTGACATTACCACGGTTCCCATGCCTGAAATAAAATGGTAGAGGTATATGGATGTGAGCATCAGTAGATAAAAATGAAGATGCCTTTTAAAACTTGCATGACTCGAGTGACGCAATTTCAGATTCAAATAAAATCCCTACAAGTTATGTCCTGATGCAGCTGTCCAGAAATCTTAAGATTCATATATGGGCCTCAGGCCACGGATTAGAACCACAAGAGATGAGCTATGCATATTTTAAGGGGAGAAAATTGCACATGCCCACAAGTCTCCACAAATAGCCATTTCATAGGAGGATTTAAGAGGCAATCACCCATCTGCCGAAATGTTAATGTTTAATCATGTTTCTTCTGAATGAGTAGAAAACATCAGAAGAAAATAAATAAATAAGAAAAACAAGCAAATAAACAAAACCCACCAAAAATAAGATTGCTAACTATAATTATTAAGAAAACAAATCATTAAAAGGAATTAGGTGCAATGAAGGTGAATCTAAATTTTATTAAATGCGTAATTTTGGAACTAAAGTGACTTGTCATGACTTACAACACAACTAAACCCCTTGTTAGAGGGAGGGATGCTTCATTTAAATCTATGAAAACCACTGTATAAGTATAGTTCATAAAATGAACTAAATTCAGTTCTAACTAAATTCTACTTAGTTTAGTTCCAACTACATTCTAAATTTTTGTTGAAATAATTCAGTTTGATTTTTCAGTTACGGTATGTAAAATCAATGCGCAGTTTTTCATTTCAGCTGTAGTATTTTGTTGCTTTTTACTGTAAGCTGAATTGGTTGTATAACTCTAGGATTTGAAGAACAATGACAGAAAAAGCAGCAAGTCAGCAGAGTGAGGTTCTTATGTAGGTTACTTGGATAATTCATATCTCAGAAAAAAGAAATCTGAGTTCTGTGGAGTACATGTGATACTTGATAAATGTGCTATATATATAATTCCTGAAAGTCTGTAAGAAAGTTAAACTGAAGTTTAATCAGAAATTTTGCCCTGCACTTATTTGTGAGAACCTAAGGTGCAATTGGACCAAGAAATGTATTTATGGAGATAATCCTCTTGTATTCCCATGCACTCTGCATTTGGAGGGGAGTTATTTTCCAATAGCTTTCATCATTTTAATTCCTTCTTCAACTCTACTATTTTGTTTATGCTTTATCGCTATATTCTACACACAGATATGTGCGTGAGTTCATTGAGAGTCATGCACATACACACACATTTTTCTCAAGGGAAAATGTGGCCTTTAACAAATATGCAATGTGGCACAGTTGTGATTGAGGTAGGCAGTTTTAAGATTCATAATTTACTTATTTCAAAACCAGATTTCATCAAACATGCCAAAGGCAGGTATATGTCAAACTAAAAGATACATGAATCGGAGCGTAAAAGGGGAATCTAAACATTTTTCAAATTATGCAAAAGTCTGGTTGCTCATATTCCATAACTCAGAAACAGCCAGACTAGATTTTTACTACACTTTCATAATAATTCATAGCTGTGTAGTGAAAAAACATGAACAATATTAACACAACAGATCATGTTCTTAAACCTTTAAATGTCATAACAAAAATACCTTCTCAACCACAATTATGGCTGTTGAAAGTGAGATGCTATAAAAAGTAAGAAACAGACATTCTCCTCATTTGAAATGTTTAGTAGCCCTCTGAACATTCCTCGCTTGTAAATGTCTTCCAAGGAATAATACTTTAAGTGCTCCAGACGGCTCAAAGTTTTGAAGTTTTGTCAAAGTTCAAAGAAACCTATCATCTTGCCACTGGTATTTCTTTGTATACTAGAATCCCTCTCTTCCTCACAAGTAATCACTTCTACATTGTTTTCAGAGCTAGAAATTGCTCTGTCAATATTCATGAAGACCGGCCTGTCCTCACTACTTTTATTTTATTTGTGGAAAACAAATCAGATAGACTGTCTGAATGCTCTGGGAGTTAGTTCAGTTTAACATCAATACCAAGCCAAAGAGATGATCCCAGTGTCTCACAGATCATTCCTTAGGCTGCCAATCCATACAATTTCACCCTAGTCTCCCTGTCTGTTAAGTCCATTAGTGAGTAACACCAAGGATGGACACACACATAAGTTGAAAACATAAGAAATGCTATAGTAGGTGAGTCCAGAGTCTATCTAGCCCAGTTTTCTCTCTCCTACAGCAGCACTGGGAAAGGCTGATAGAATATGCTGGAGAGAAGGAATGCCATCCAGAGGGACCTTGACACGCTTGTGAGTTGGGCTGATGCCAACCTTATGAAGTTTAACCATGCCAAGTGCAAGGTCCTACACCTGGGTCAGAGAACTCCCAGGCACAGCTACAGGTTGGGCAGAGAAGAGATTCAGAGCAGCCCTGTGGAGAAGGACTTGGGGCTGTTGGCTGATGAGAAAACGAACATGAGCTGGATTCAGTGTGCGCTCGCAGCCCAGAAAGCCAACCGTATCCTGGGCTGCATCAAAAGGAGCGTGACCAGCAGGTCCAAGGAGGTGATCCTGCC